>CM021769.1:61819448-61914684 GCA_011076525.1 Nettapus auritus
CGGCACCGCTGCGCCCCGCCGGCCGCCGCGGCCCCCCTGCCCCACACGAGGCCGCCGCAGACCGCGGCGAGGCAGGCGGCCAGCCGCCCACCCGCGGCACGGGCGCTCCGGCACCTGCGCGGCCCCCAAACACAGGTGTCCCGGGGAAGCGGCGCTGCCCCGAGGTACCGCGGTACCTCCCACGCGGGGTGCCAGCGGCGAGCCTATTTGAAGCGCAGCTCCCGGCTGCGAGGCGGCCCGCGGAAGGCCGTCCTTCTAGGCAGAGGCAAGCCCCCGCCGGGAGCCCGTGTCCGCACGCTGTCACGACCCACGTGTACACAGCTCGGGGGAGCCCTGCTTGCGTTTCCTAAGCACTAAGGCTGCTTAGAGTGCCCGCAGCCCACGGCAGCACGTCCAGCCCCGCTCTTTTCCCAGCCAGGGCTTTCTCACAGCTGCCTCTCCCTCGGCAGGTAGCGCTGGCCCGTCCATTATTCGCCGCAGTTGTAATTTCCTAGGCGTTGTTCCGACCTTTCGGGGTGCAAGGGAAGACAGGCGGTATTCTTTTCCACCCCTCCCTCCCACCCCCACGTCACCGCCTTCTCCCTTTTGTTTTGTTCTGTGAGAAATACCAAGCTATTTCTGGCTGTAAGGGCGGTTCATACACATTAGTAAATCTTCAGAGTGAAACTTTCCCTCAGTCTTTGTTTCCTTAATGGTAGCTATAAATTACCACTTTCTCACTGGAGCATCAGGCTTCATTGCTTTTGAAATGATCAAAGTTATCCCCCTTTAAAATCCAATGAGAAACAACCTATTGTACCTCGTGGGCAGTTTCAGCCCCAGTCAAACTCATCTATAAATGCATCAAGCTGCTCATTAAACACTCCAAGGATTCCCCAGCTCCACAACACGCCCCAGAGCTCCCCTTACTGACAAAGTAACAAAGGGACGAAGACTTTCTCGCCCGGTTCCACGCTCTCATGAATAGGCAGTCACATTTATGATGGGAATTCACAGATCCGCGCACCTCTCACCGGGGGATGCCCGTTGAGGTGTCTCTTCCAACAATCCCCCCACATGCACAGACAAGCCATTTCCCATTGAAGCACGCGACTACAAGCTACCTTACTGAAAAGCTGTTACATATTTTTAGCACTTTCCACTCAAGGTTCCTCAGAGAGCTCGACCAGTATTAATTCAGTTAAAATTCATCACCAGATACGATGACAGACGTAACATCTACGTATGCAGCGTAGCAGAAAAACAGAGACTCCGAAGAGCCAAACAACCCATACAACCAAAGCCTTCTGAGACACAGTAAAAGCAAAGCTGCTTGTTTACTTCTGTAAACTAAAAGGAGAAGTGACACAAATATTTAGGAATGCCTCAGTTAGATCAAAAGACTTCAACACACAGCTAGGAAAACAAACAGGAACAATATTAAATTTATCTTAGTTAGCCAAACTATGTCTTACACATAAATCCTGAAGTCCTTTGTGATAGACCTTAGCTATAATTTAACATAATACTCATTTGTTTATGATGAAGGATTGCCATTAAAATCCCTCTTTGAAGACACAAAACAGATTGAAGGCCAGACCTTAACTCAGATGTCTTTCTATAGCCTTCTTTAACTGCTTCAACTACTGAGTGACAGAGAGAGATGACAAGTACTGAGTAGGAAGATTTTTACTGGAAGGGGGAAGCTAGAAATTGATGGAGTGCTAAGAATTTAAGTATGTTGAAAGAAAAAAAAAAAATATGCAGCAGTTGTCAACAAATCAGAACCCAAACAGCACCAACTGTTTTTCTTCAGCAATTAACAACATTAAATAACGTCACAGATTTTTAGAAAGAAAAATAGCTACCAGTAAAACTTCTCAAGAAGCATAAGTAAACAGATAATTTTCATTCATTATACATACTGATCCTAAAATCAATAGCCAAGTTTTTGCTCCTCTAGGTACCTGACAGCATTTTCGTTTTGAACCAAGCTTTTTCACCTTGTGTGGACCAAAGTGCCATTCAGTTATGTTTCATGGAGGCTTTGGGAAGAGAAATTTACAAGTAAAAGCTTACTTTTGGTGAAAGGCTTGTACTTCTGAAGGCTTGCCTGTTTTTTCCAATTGTACTCACGTGCATGCTGTGCTATAATCTTGCAAAAGCTAGCACTTGTTCCTGCAAACCTTGTCCGGTCTCTTTGGACCACAAGGACTGCTATGACTACAACACTGTCACAAACAGTGCCTGCTGCTCCAAAAAACTCTTCCGTGCAGACAAGGATCCACAATTCCCCCTGCCCTCCACTCAGACTGAATACTGCTTGAAGCTGCTTCACACCAAAGGATATAGACTAAGCTGTCAAAGAGCAGTCTGATATTGAAAGCGCTTTGGAAATTCTGTACCTGATCTCCTGGACAGAGTTGAATATGCTTGACCAAAGATTTGGGATAAAACAAACAAACAATCAAACTGTTCTTATGCTTTATAATCCTTGCTAAATTTTATTATTAAATGATAACCAAATACCTAGTTAAGGACACCTAGAATGCTATTTCATTTGTACTTGAGTGTAGTGAGAAGCAATGGGTCTGCTGGCGCCGAGCACACAGTGACCCAAAATTTAACATAACCTAATGAGTGTAATGAGCGCTTGTGACAGAAGCTGAACATGGGTGGGAGGCCAGGGAAAAAAGGGAAGAGGGCAGACATACGGCTGAAAGAATACCTTCAAATATTTGTTTATTCCAAAGCCTTTCACATATATGTCTCAGAGCTTTAGTTTCAAGATCTCCTCATCTCCATATGCATACTGGGTTTTGAACAACTGTACCCTGAGATGAATTACTCAGTTTTGCACTTACTATTTCCATCCTAGCATCCAACGGTTTTAAAAGCCACTCATCGTCTTGTTGTGGAGATCTACATAAAATAACACAGCTTCAGTGGCCAGCATTCAATTGTGCAATTTAACAGTGCCTTTCAGTGTGAGAGGGACGTACATACGGCTTATCTCAGAGAGAAGATCTGGGGTACTCTCATGACAAGCAGCCTAGAAGACCTTCTCATGGAATTTATACTCCTTGTCTAAGTCTTTTTATGCCACTGGTAGAAAAACCTCCTCAAAATAAACATCTGATATACTGATGATATTTCAAATGTTGTAGGATCTGTCTTAAAACATCTGCCATTGAAATTATGATAAAATGTACCCTGCTCATTTCAGGGCTTAAAGTACGTTTATTAATGAATACACATCCATGATTTAATAGTACAAATTTCCTTTTCCCTTATGTGAAGTAATTTGTATACAATTGCACCATGCAGTTCTTTAACTAATTCTTTTGTACTTCTTTGAGAGACCTTTCCAAGGTATCTCCACCAACAAATCATAACACAAGCACAGTTCTAAACCAAGTGTGTTTGGACCAGTTAGTCAACAGACAATCCTTGCCTAACACTCAAACTCTCCTCTACAGCTGACATTAAGCCTCACCTTCTATAAAATCACCTCAGACCTGGCATATGGAAGAGTGCTGTGAAGGCAGCAGTTGCACAACACGCTTTGCTCGCCAAGGCCCCTGTTCTTTCTGTTCCTTCCCCTTGGGAGAAGGTCGGAGGCCTCCCACAGTGAAGCGGATGTGTTTCTGAAGCTATGCTTACCTCATGGCTCCATCCAGGCCTGCCCCACGGACATCCTAACAGCACCCTGAAGAGGAATTAGGAGCAGCAGGTCTTATAAGCCCAGGGTAGGAAGATGCCAGACTCAGTTTCCAAGAGAGGCAAGCTTAGCATTTTGCACAGCTGCGACTTGCTTGGCAGCACAAACTGAGTTCACAACCATACCCCCAAGCCTGTCTAAGGCTCAAAACACTCCTTGGAGCATGGGGTAGGTAGAGCTCACCCTCTCAGCATCTCCCCCAGCGAGTCCACAGCACACTGCAACCAGTGGTTAGTGGTGCAGTCACTGATAACTCAGGAACACTGATGTGCTTTCCCCCATGAGAGATCTTAAAACTTCTTCTTTCACTTTATTCAAAAATCCTCCAACACAGGCCAAGGTGTGTGGAAGAAAAACAAACAAACAAAAGAGAGGGAGATGAAGGAATCAGACATACCTCCAAAAAAAACAATAAAACTCCTTCCCTCCTGTGTTTTCCTGGATGGTACAGAACATCCAGCAATGATCTCAGAGTTTGACACAGGGTAAACCCCACCTATTTCAGAACAGTCCTAACTTACCTTTGTTCTCAAGCAGAGAATGTTACTTTTTGTATTTGTCAGCTTCAAAACAGGTATTTGTCAAAGCCATTGCTATAAAGCAGGTCAGAACAATAAGCAAGTCTCTCCAGCTGTAGGTGACAAAAGAGAAGGCAGCTCCATGAAACGCAGGAAAAACAGTGCACCTGAAAGATGAGCTCTTTTTCTGCAGATGCTGGGCTACTAAGGAATGGCAGAAATCATACCATGTGGGGGAAGTGGCATTCAGTGTTCTTACCTGTTCCTGCCATTGCACGTGGGGAGGGACCGCAGAATCAATGAGTGGGGTTGGAAGGTATCTGTGCAGACAGATAATTGTCCAACCCTCTGCTCAAGCAGAACGCCCTGGAGACTATATTTTGGATGAAGCAGGAGATGAACGTGAATAAACCTGACTTTGTATCTGCTTCTCACGTAGCTGGCATAAAAAACTGTCAGAATATCGGCAGCAGAAAAGTTACACGAGTGAGATATGCTCGCATTTGCTTACTGGTCAATCCATTCTAGAAACTAGATGTAATATACAGGAAGGTATACAGAACCAGTTTCTAGGTGAGATAAGCAAAGCGGTATGTAATGAACAAAGATTACACAGGGCTCCACTTTGTCATTATGTACTTCAAATCATTCAAAAAAAAAGTGAATGAAAAGATAGAGAAGGGAGCCTATTTTTACCTCTGTCCCAGCACGAACCATCCACCCAGTAACTCCAGCTCTGGTACAACCTGTCAAGTTGTATCTTACCATGGGCAAAGATAGGATAAAACAAGCAGGAAACAGGCAATATAGGCTATTTTGCTTGGGCACAGCATGCCACAGATGTAGCCACGGTCACAGTCTCAGATGGGGACGGTGCTATTTTCTTGCTTAACCTTATAGCTGAAGCATCAGATAACGTTTCCAATAATTTCTGCTTTTCTTTATGGAACCTTACACAGAGAGAAAGGTTGAGCAAACAGTACATGGAGACTGACTGTATTTTTCAGAACTTAAAATTTTGAGACCACCTTCAAACTTCTTTGAATATGAGGATCAGAAGTTGTACTAAGGTAGGAAAAAAGCTAATACATACAGTAGAGCACGTGTCTGTACATGTACTCAGATGCTCTCCAAGATCTATATTAGTCCCTTTTCCTTCCTGTTTTCCTCATTCCCTGATTACTGAGTAGGCATCTTTTCTACTGATGGATGTGTTTGACTGACGATTGCGCACGAGAACGCTACACTGGTGCAAGGAGGGAGGCAGGCATTCGGATGAACAGATAAAATACAAAACTGTTCAAAACAAAACAGAAACAAGACTACAACGTCATAAACTTGTTACAGCATAAACTGAAGATAATGGAAGTTGGGCTTCTCATGAACATCGCATGAAATCAGACATCAAAATTCCAAACGTACCTGCATTCAGGCAAAAGGGAAAGATCATTAGCCACATTACATTAAAAGGCTTTTGAAAATAGCACATTAATGCTATTTCTCATGTTAGAAGACAAATTTTATTGCAATTCAGCAAATGAGCTACACCTGTAAAACTGTTTTGTATGTCCAATTCACATTTAATGTCCAATGGATTCAAATGTCACAGGAAAAATAGAAAAGGAAAACAGTACCTGGTTTTCTCATCATAATGTAAACTTTAACACCCACCCTTAAAAAAAAACACAAGCCAGTGATTTCCCCACGTAGTAAAATATATAGTTTATACGGTATTGATGCTTTTTCTAACAGCCAATCTAAAGATATTAAAAAACCTATAAAGATGAGAAGTACATGTACAATATCTTCAAGTATTTTCAAGTATCCTATAGCATCTTGCACTATGGACAACAATCTTTTGACAATATACAGAAAAAGTTAATTCTTTGAATAATTTCACTGCAGAAACAAAACCTTAACATATTTATGAATTCAAAACACATCAAAAATATGGATCTTCCAGCTAGTAGGTCTCACTTCAACAATTTGAAAAATACTCTTGATAATGGAAAAAGTTGTGGAACAGTCTTCAGTTCATTAGTGTGTTTTCAGCTACAGAATGTCAGATGTTTAAGTTTACGGCAGATAAAGGCTTTTTTTTTTTTTCTTGTATAAACTTAACATAGTATTTCAAACAAGTCTTTATTAAGTTGCATTTTATTTTTGTATAAAGTATCATATCAACTCCAATAGCATTAATCAAAGAAACAAATAATTGATAGGCAATAGCCTGTTTTTTCCTCACATCAGATATCAGCCTGTAAACATGTTTGGTCAATGTAGCATCGTATTTACTGCATTATGAACTACTTACTTTTTTATCATTATATTTCTGTATCACCTACAGATTGCGTGTGTGCTCACATGACTCTCAGTGCTGTTAAAAAAAACATTATATTTTCCCAATAATTGCAATAATAGTAATAAAAATCAGTATAGCCACGTTAACCCACACCTCCCAAACCTGCTTCCTTATTTTAGAACACTAACAGAAAGAAGGTTATGGTTGCATTACACTGTAACTCTTTTCCGAACAAAAAATGCAATGCAAATTTTAAGAAGGGAGATGGATTTTACAACGCCCTAGTTAAAGATTAAAACACTGTGACTATACCATTCATTCTTTAGATAAGAGTCATCCAATTCAGCAGTCACATGGAAGGAGTAAATGCTGGATCCAAATGTGATCCCGTGGGACTGATGCTACATCAATGAGAAAAGGAGGCTTATTTGTGGTGAACACCAAAGAGCAATAGGGAGTATGGCTGTTACTACAGACCGAACTGCACTTAAGAGATGCCAGCCAATTCTATTCCGAGAACTTTAGCCTAGGCTACAAAGAGCTATATTCATATGACCGTCTTCCTTGGTGGCCTCTGAATCCAACAAAACCAGTACTTTTTCTGCTACATTCCAGAAACTTCTACCGTTCTTCCAGGTCTAGAAGGATTTGCTTCACTGAAGTCCATAGCTAAAAACGTGCTTTGTATTTTACCGGGATTAAGCACAGTCACCCCTGTGAGCAAGTGTCTATCATGAAATGGTCCTTCCCGTGGAAAATAAAGTAACTGAGGAGCCAGGAAGAAAATCTCCTTTGCATCTGCACAACGAGCACACAGGGCACCACCGCTGATGGACACTTCGTTCTCAGGTGCTATCCAAAGAGCCCCCCATGTGGGAACCACGTGAGCAAACCCTAACCCATGCGCATCCTAGGTATCTCATGGCCATAATGAGCCCCAGAAGACACATGTCAAAGCAAGCCATCAAAACAATATTAATGTGCCATATAAGGTGAACAAGTGCGGAAAAAAAAGTTAGTTCAGGGTTAACCACCTCACATAAGACAAAATTAATCCATAGTTGCTCTAGGATAAAGATATGGTTTTAACAGGATCAACTAATCTGATAAGGTCAAAACGGTTAATCCAGCGCTCTTTTCATCAGGCATACTCACTGTGAAACCTACAGGCCTACAGAGAATCATTATAAATATAGCTGAAAGCACTGTATATAAAACTACTATATAAATAAGAAATGCGGGGCAAGTGTAGAAAGATTCTCCCAAAATATTAAGTTGAATACATGAAATTCTCAGAATAATGAGTATTTTTGCCTTTCAAGACTGAAAAAACTGCACACAGAATAATTCCATGAAACGGTACTGTAAGCCCCATGTTACAAAACAATTCACATCCACTCAGCCTAAGGAGTGGCTTGGACATTGCCTTTGCATCTTTACAGTGCAAATCTGGCTCTGATTAAAAAAAAAAAAGTAGTGATAAAGAAACTTCTCCATTTAATAATGAAATAAATAGGACAAAAGTAAAAATAGTCAAAGATTTAATACATGTGCTATACTTGTAAGTTATGGAAATGAAACTAACAAGATGTCACTAATCTGTAGGTAAAGAAAAGCTACTACAGCGTTGTATGAACTGAAAAACTTGGACTCTTTCTCGAAGGAAGGACAACACTGAGATAAGTTTATACAGTGGAGACCTCTTAAATACATAGTCCTGAATTTCTGTGCAGTAATTTGTGATGCTGATAATTCAGCCTGTTAAGTCACATACTCACTTCAAAGAGATTTTTATCAGAGGATCCAAATGAACAGAGATGTCTTTAGGCATTCACCAATTTCCAGCTCTTCAATAAATAAAACTTTCAAAATGTTTGTTTTATTGTAGAAGTGGACTAAAGCTTTCTGATAAAAGCAAAAACATGCCAAATGAAGGAGGCTGTGATAACAGGACTCCAGATATATCCATTCAAAAGGGAAAGAAAACTTACTATTTACTGTAATTTCAGAAAAAATAGGAATCCTGATGCAAACTAATAAAGGTTTGCCATTATTGTTTTGTGGGGGCGTAAACATCTTTCTTTAATCATCTAGCATTTGGGAAGCCCATGTTCCTCTTTATTAGCAGTTAAGAGAATTACCAGCAGCAACTGCATATCGAACTTCAAAAGGATGGTTCAAGTGGAAACATTTTTGCACCATACTTATTCCAGGTTTTTTGATTTAAGTGGGCTGCACTGTTAGTTCTGAATTGCAACATACTATAGCCAGTTGTATCATAGAAGTTTGTTTTTTTTAAGACAAAATTACAAAACACAATGATCGGTTAAATAAATAAAAAACATCAGTTAAAAAAGACGCTTAATTTCTTCTGTGCAATTATGTACCAATATGAAAAATATTACTTCACTCTCTGCGCATTTCACGGTTCAGTCTCCCAGAATTCACTAAAAAATAATACTGACAACAAAAATAAAGGAAAAAAACATGATTTGTTGACAAGTCAGTGCCTTGGAGCTATTAAAAAAGCACATATGAGAATTTGTAGTTCCCTTGCAGCAGAACAGTGACCCAACACGTTAAAAATCAAACATTGGTAATAATGTTAATATATAAAATATTAGTTTAAAAACTATAGAATGACCTTCTTAGCAGAAATGGAGTGTATATATTGGGGTCTATGACATACAGCATATCTGAAGGCAAGTTCACAGAATGCTGAAAGGCTCACTGCACATTTTCTATGGCAAGGAAATACTGCAGCTTTAAAATAAGCTGCACAATACTCATCTCTATCTCTTTCACATGAAAGTGTGTAAAAAGCAAATCAGCAAATAAACTCTAAAATAGATTTATACCAAAATCCTCTTTTTTACATTGAGTTTACAGCTTCTATCCATTTGCCTGTACTATTTTTGGAGTTTTCTTCAAGAAAAGTCAAAGTTGTATTTTAGGGCCATGAACAAGTTCACGATACAATGTACTGGCAGACAGAACTCTTGCATACTAACGTGATTCACTCCTTGTTGCTTTTTTATGTTGTTGTTGCTGTTTTAAACATAGTTGTGGGGTTTTGTTTTGTTGTGGGACAAGAGGTCATATATCAATTCCTTTGACAAGAGATGCCTCCAGCGTAATGTTGAACTCCTGCAAGGTCTGCAGCACTCGAATCAAAGAATTCACAAGAGTATGATCCTTAATTAGTGCTATGTCTTCATACATCTGTGCTGTGATCGGGCAGTCTGCAAGCAGGGCGATCCAGTGATGCAAGAGGTGGTCTCTGACAAAGTGGTAATTTGGAAATAAAAATAAATCCAAGTTAATTTCTCATTTTCAATTAAATTACTGTACTTGGCCTATCAACTAGACTTACCATTTTGTCCATGTACTTTTATAAGGTGGGCAAGGGGAAGCAACTACCTGTGGCACTTGTTTAAATAGGGCACATCCTCACGCAAGGGAAGCCTTTCTAGGCTTTTCACCCTCACATCAAAACATACTGCTCCCTGGAGGCCTGGAAGTCCCAGGCAGGCCCGGTGTCACAGACCTGCTCCACTGCCTTGGAATCAAGAGGCTTCCTAAATAGTCGTGGTTTCTCTCCTACTCATCTCCTGCAATGAGTAGTTGGAGGGTGGTATCTCACCCAGCCAAGAGCTGAAGAGGCCTTGATGACTGGTGGTTTTGTGCTTCTATCTTCCAACCTTGCTAGCTAGGAGAGGGAGGCTATTCACACAAGCCTAGTACCCTTCTCTCATGATTCAGTTGCTCAGCTCTAAGATGTGCAGCTGCATATCTTAGTTTCCCTATAATTCAAATACCTTGGAACTTGGTCAGTGCCTCCTTCACGTGATTCTTCTCTGGTTACATCAAAGAGCTTTATAAGTAACAACCAAACTCCAAAACCCAGCAGCTGTATGGCTTTATCTTACTAATATGCAACATATTTTTCATTTTATTAGAAGAGTATTAATAAAAAAGTTCCTTTATACCTGGCTCCAAGACACACCAGCATCTGAAACTTGCCGTCCTTCCCAATGTTTCTAGGTGTGTTGTTGATAGCAGTGATAAAGCGACAGAAATTCCTGGCCCTTGTCTGCCAGTTCTCTTCTGGGACCATTTCATTTTGCTCAAGGGTCTCATAATATGTTTGTGCTTTTTCTTAAAAGAATAGTAGAAAAGTTTCATCAGTGTAATAGCAATCCTAAAATAGCTGAAATACTGTGCTCCAGTGCTTGTAATAAAGTATTAAGCACAATAACCTTCAAATTTAGATGGTTAAATTTAAAAATACCTCACTGTATAATGCTTTCCCCACAAGTTTGCACACAAATCCGTAAGGCTATATGATGCCCATATCTGAGAAATAGCAAACCAGCACAAAGTCATTTCATCATTTGTGCAGGGTACAATTGAAGTTGAAAGGCCCAGATTCAAAGCTTGTCCATGAGTTTCCTAGGTGATTATGCCTAGGCTTTTTTTTTTTTTTTTTTTTTTTTTTGGATCACTTTAGTTGTTCCCCCTGTGTAGAACTGCAATTCCACTTCCTTCCCCCTGAGCAGTGCTAAAGTGGTTTTAGTATCTAGCTTTGACATGCTACAGTAATATGACGAAGTAAGGTCAAGAATTATGTTGAAACACCTATTCAAAACACAGAAACAGTATTAACTCATTTTCTGTGCATTTCATGTGTATTTTCTTCTGTGTATTTTTTGTGTATTTCTTTGTGCATTCAGCTGACTTATTCAGCTCTGTGTCAAAGGAAATAGAGCATGGTTTGAAAAACTTATGCTTATAAACCCCTTATTACAACGTCCAATAAGTACCAATAGCACTAGATCCACTTCTTGTGCTTTATAAGGCAACTCAGCCTCTTAAAAGCACAATTTCTTGCTTTCACAATGCTGAATTAAGAACAAGGTTGCCATATGCCAACTCACCACCTTCTTTAAAAACTTCCACGCTAGGAAATTTTACACCACTGCTACTAGAAGGACACAGTCCAATTACTGTGCAAGTACAGTGTCAACTCTGGCACAAGACAGACGCTTTTTTCTTTCAACAATATGAGGACATAAGAGCTCTTAAACCATTTCAGCTGCTGAGATGCCTCTGACAAGTATTTTGTTCACACCAGCTGAGACACAGTGGCAATGATAAGGAACACAGATGGATATGTTTCAAAGACACAAACAGGCTCTGTTATGTTTTCATCACACTTACCTAAGAAGTCCCAAATAAAGACATTTTTGAAGAGCCTGGGTGATTTAAATCCATGCTGAAACACTTGTTCAAGAGCTGAAACAAGTCCACTCTCTCCACACAGCAAGAGTGTCAGACTACCTCTCTGTCAAACACACACAAAGCACAAGCATTTATCTCAGTTTGGCAGTTAAGACACAAAAAGTATCATATGTATTTATTAAACCAGGTTTTACATAAACAGATGCCCAGAGTTACAGTATACTGCCAGTCAGCGACCCCAGACAGCATGGCCCATTTCTCATAAGGCCTTAGCATTTAAAAATTTGTTGATATCCGTAAGAATGAGGCTGAAGAAAGCAATCTCTGGGCCTTGCCATCATCAAATGAAGCCACAAAAAGTTCAAGATAAAGACTGTGAGCAGGTTTTACCTACGGTAATGACCACTGCACAGGAAGTTAATGTTTTCCTTTTTTATGAAGCAATTATGATCACAGGTCCACTGTAGCAAGTACCTCAGACTTTCAAGAAAAACAACACCATGCAATTTTTGCAATGCAAAAATTAGGAAAAGAATAACAATTCTTCTTTAGATGATTGGGGTAAGTTCTGTTCTGCAAAACCAACGCATGACCACTTGGGATTACTGTCTAAGTATGCTCAGCAATCAGAATTAGACTGAATATGAAATTGCCATGCTACCTGAATTTAGGAAAGGTAGGCGCAGAAAGAATGGGAAGACCGATTTATAAAAAAATTAAACTAATGACTTTCAATAGATATCCATATATAGTAAGCAGCACTGCTCCATACCACTCTTTCTCACAAAGGCTGGACTTCAACACTTGGACAAAGGCACACTTCTTAAGCTTGTCTCAGGGAACATCTGCTGTGCCAGCTAAGGTGATTATAACTCAGAACTGTAACTGAGTCTTTGAGATCGTTTCTGCTTTGCTTTGGTCTTTTTGTTTGTTTTTAAACACTCCATTGGTTTTCATATTACAAGTGGCCAAGATAGTGCAAAACAGACATAAAAACCTCTTATTACTACTCAATGAGGACAAAACAGCAGTTAATCCAGAACAAACTGAACAAGAAGCAACATTCCTTAAAGTGGTACAGCTAGAATCTTGGGCAGAATTTCGCTCACAATTTCAAATACCACAACATTAGATTTAAATCTAACCGAATGCTCCAGTTAGCAGCAATAAGGAGGTACTTGATGATTTACTATTTCAATGACTTAGTCTCCAAATCTCATTTTTGCACTACTTAAGGAATTTTCAGACACAGATGGCTGTTCCTTCAAGTTCAAACTTTTCTGTTATGTATTCTCCAACACTTACTATTGTGAGTTTTAAGACAGGAGTGCCACTACACAGACAACATAAGTCCTCACCTCTTTCTCTGGCTTGTGGAAATGCTTGACAATACCATTGACAGCTTCACCAATAGCTTCTTGTATCTGACCAGTATTTAACTCTGAAAAATACAAAATACTTCCAATCACTTCGTAAATGCTTTAAAAATTGTACCTGTGCATGAGGGATAAGGCATATCACCAAAGAGAAGAGGCATACAAACCAATATAACTTATGCTGTTGGTGAAAAGGTGACAGATTATTGGTATAGAAATCCAAGTCTATTTTTACTAACTGTGGAGGAGGTAGAATTGGAGATGGTTTGTTTTTCCTACCAAAGTTATAACGGTGATGTTTCAACCCAACAACAGATAGAAAGGGTATTTACATAATTACATGATTTTGCAGACCCAGGCTCAAAGGTAAGAAAAAGATATATTCCTTGATTATGACCACCAAATCCGGGCATCTTGGAAATACATCCTGTGATAGTTTCCTGTAAACCCAAGGATGGTTGGGAGCACAATAACCACCTGACTTTGTCTTATCAGGAATAGGATAATAATAGAACAGTGATCTCAGTAGGAAACTAACATCCACGAACAGAAACCACTAGCAGGCATTTTCCTCTATGAAGGACAGGACAACAAATTTCTGTCTTCTTCCCCAGTACTCAGTTCACAAAGGAAGGAGAAGAATACAGAAAAAAATAGTAGGATAGCTAAGCACTGGAGCAAAAGCCCAGAGACATCTTCCTTCCGCCTTTGGAGACTTTCAGAATTTGAGTAGATACAAACCTGAGCAACCTGTTCTAACTCAGAAGTTAGCTCAACTCCCTGCTCAGAATCCAGCTAAGTGAGCTTCACAGGTCCTCTCCAAGCTGTGATTTTAAAATACAGGAAAATCTCCAGTTGTTGTTTGCAAGCAGCTTTCCACAAATAATGATGTAAAACCTTACAGAACAATCCCCACCACTCACTTGGCTTATTGTTTGGTGATATAGTGACAAATCTTCTGATCATGCTTGGTGACTGCTGCAAAGGAGGGGTTCGACACTGCCGCTCATCAGCCTCAGTGTTGGAAGTCAGCAACTCTCCCACCAGGATCCTTTCTAAGCTGCCATCATCCATTCCCTTTCCAAGCCACCTTCCACAGGGAAACCTGAGAACATAAAGCAGATATTTGGATCAAGTCTTTCAAGCCAGATTCAATTCCATGCTAAAGACTTTCAACTGCAGTTGCAAAAAAAAGCAAATTCTGCTACTATATTTATTAGAAATACTTCACTCTAACAACTAAAGAACAAATTCTTGGATGTGGGTTTTGCCAGCAGAGGGAGCAAAAGTAAAACAGCTTTTTCAGCTCCAGATTTATCTTAAATGCCACACTAGACATTTAAGCAAACTGGCAGATTTTGCCTTATGTCCTACATGTAGTGCATGATTTGAGGGCTGTTGAGAGAAGAAACACAGCAGGGAAAGACCCACAAGGAACTACACTTTCATTGAATGCTTTACATACCTGGCGAGTCAACGCACACAAAAAAACACCTTTAAATAAATTACTTAAATACCAAAATACCAACACTTACATTGAAATTGAGATATTAAGTTGGGTACTAGAAAATATGTGTTCATTTGCTCATTACCACTTACTGTGAACCAACACTGATGTCAGTTTAACTAGCTCAATCAGAAAACTGAACAGCATCCAAAAATAGCATCTTGCCTCTTCATTTAATTACAAGTAAGCTTGCATAAAGAACTGAGTGGACTTACCACCAGTTTCTCATCAACATGAGTACAAAAAGTTTCTCTAAACAAAGGACAAGGCATTAAACCATACTGTACTTAACACAAATTAATTTAATCCTACTGTAAATCCTGTTCCTTTACTTTCACTGTGCAAATACAGGTTTCTAACACTCATTAGCCTTTGTATTCAAGCTTGTGTTCAAACTTCTCTAACAGAGCACTCAGTCATAATACAAAACATCACCCATGTTTGGTAAGCAGCAAGCTAACTTGCTGTTTCTGGCTGGGGCTCAAGGCAGATTCTTTTAAAGATGTGTAACAGGGAACTCATCTTCTCCACCAATATTTGGAAGGTAGATGTGAGCATTTGCAAACTGAAAACTGTTTAATTTTGTAAGAATCATGACTTGTTTAATGCCAGAAGCCAAATGACCTTTCCGTGCCTTCAGGTAGCAACATCTGTAGACAGAGCCCCAGGAGGTAAGACCTTTCTAAGCAAACAAGCCCTCTTATGCTGGCTTCCTGCATAAATTCTACTTACCCAACACGAAATGTCAGGATGATACTTACTTGTAAGTATGCCCTGTTATTTCATTTCTGACCATAACATATTCAACCAGCCATTTGGCATACAGCCCTGAGTTATCATGTCCTATTTGCACTGTGGTCAGCTTTCCCAGGTTCTGGCACTGCAAATTAAACAAAGAATTTGTCAGTGTAAACAGTAAGAGAGAGGACGAGTAAACTCTTGGAGAAAATGCTGACATAGGTCATCAGAAGTGTGGTGCTCTTCTTCTGACTGAATGACCCATTCTGGGCTTTTTAGGGGTAGGTTGCTTTATTTGTTTTTGTTTGTTGTTGCTGTGTTTGTTTTGTTTGTTTCTTAATACTATTTTGATCAACAGAGAGAGCAAGACAAATTCTATTTTTCATAAGTCTTATCTGTCAATGCACTAAGGATTTGTCAGTGATTTTGCTGTGCATAGTATTAAATACGGATTACACTTGGTAATGTACAGACAGGATTATTTGTGAGTAACCACAAAGACCACAGATACGAAATGTACTACAAGATGGTACTGCAAGGGGAGAATTTATAATTGAAGGAAAAAACACCTGAACTATTCTTGTTTCAATTGATACAAACCTCAAAAGTCATTTCTAGTATGTTCCTGGGAATCTGCAGGACTCCTGTTTCACCCAGTTCTCCTGAGATACAAATCCAAGGGTTGGCTGTAAACATTGAACCCCCAAGTTTCTTGCTAGGAACAATCAATATATGGTATGGTATCACTGCAAACACAAGAAGAAATAACACTTCAAAAGTGAAAAAGGATAATAATGTGATCTTTTTAATGAACAGAAGAGAAAAAGATGTACTAGTAATCCATAACAATCTTGCACACTACCATGAAATTAAAAAAAAACAAAAACAAACAAAAAAAACCCACCACACTCAACACACAAACGTAAGAGTTCCTACTTAATCATACCCGCACTTGCTTTCTAAACACTTACTGACCATCAGGAAGTGTACACATTAAGAGTCATTAAGAAGTGCAACTGATATCAAAATACCATCAAATGAGAGAAGAAACACGGATTGGACAATGCCTCCATATGGACATAATCATTTTTCCTTTTCCAGTCTCAAAACACATGACGAAGTTAGTTATTTGTCCCCAGCTTAGCGACAAGGAAGTAAGGACGGTATCCGTGTACCCAGGACTAGGGTTTAGCTCAGCATGCAACTCAGTGCTCAAATACAAACTGCCTGCTTTTGTGTGTGCATACATACACACTACACAACACTAATTCCCACTCGGCAAGTAACCGAGGCCTTTATTTGCAAGGCTTGTTTGCAGGAATATTCATTACAGTGGCTAAACATTTTCTGTGAAACTACGTAACAATACCGCAAGTTCTTCTGTACCATGTTGCTCTTAATTATGCTAAGCTTTGATTTTGAAAAGAATAAACAACTTTTTCCTCCCCTTTAACTGGCACCACATGCATTCTCAAATGTTTTCTGGTCCCCTCGTCTACCAGTGCCTAATTCAATATACCACCTGAATTAAAGCCCCTTCTTTGACTGAGAAGGCAGATGGAAATACCTATGTTCTTCCATCATTTAGCATCTCATACATGGCCCCCTATTAACCAAACTACTTCCCTAACAAAATCCAATTATCTAAATGGTCACTGTGTTTCTTGGCAATTGACCTTTCTTTATCATTCATAAATGGGTTACAGTTAGTGCTTTTCAGCTGAGGTATTTAATACATTTCTCCCTCAGCATCTCCTCAGCTGTCAGTTCCCTCAAGAAAGCATTTGGTAGTTGGATTTTCTTAGATGCTTGATGCTTGTGGCATTTAAGAATGAATTAAAATGCCTCCCTTTTTATTTTCTGTGCTGATAGTCTTAAAATGACAAAAGCATCCAGCAGACCAGACCTGAACCTCGTCCAGATCTTGTCCACAAGTCCAAGAAGAATTTTGCTTAGATCTCTGTTTGCTTTACGACACAAAAATAGGAATCATAACATAACAGCAAGGATAGCTCTTACCATGGGGCTAGAAGGGTCCCTTCACCTACCTCCAACCCCAATTTCAGTGCTGCTTAAGTCTTTTCTTATACCTTACCAGTGAAGTCCTGTGACAGCAGGCATGCAAAAAATGCATGAGAACTCAGTAATGCATTAAAGTGTCAGCAATAACAGCTAAAAAAAAATCTACAGGAGGTCAAAACGGAAAAGGAAACAGAAAAGGAAATGGAAAAGGAAACAAGGGAAAAAAGAAAAAAAAAAGCACTTGAATGCATTGCAGAGTTCTGATGCAGCCCTCAGCAGGCATTTGACTAGTTATCCCAAACTCAGAGACAAGCATGTGGCAAGCTAGGCTGAGGATGAAAAGGGGTTTCTTTTTTAATTCCTACTATGCAACGAGCTAATACTCTTACCTTGAAAATGTACAATCCGCACAGTTTTTTGTATGGTGCACACAAGTCCACCACAAAATTTTCTATTGAGTACTTTTCCACATCTAAAAGGATTAAAGCTGCCTGTATCTTACCAAGTTAGGAACAAATGTCTTTAGTGACACATGGGGAGAACGCTACTACCCACTAGAAAAGATTATAGAAACAGTGACACAGCGTACACAGATGGATACCAGAAAGAAAGCAGAACAGCTACACAGAATAACATTGCTCAGAATCATTCAGAAATTTGGATAAGTACTCAACCAGATCTGGAGATCGGAGTTCCAGGGAAAGTAAATACTTACAGATTGTTGTGAAAACATTGGTAAAGCAAAAGTAATCAACAGCATTGAATGACAGGAGATGATATAAGAATTGTTCTTTCTCGTCATCACAGCGGAGGAATGCATAACGCTTGTAGAGTTTTCTGACAAAGTAAAACAAATAATCTGTCATAGTAACAAGATGCTTTCAGTGAAATGTTTTTTATTATGCATATTTATTAGGTAAACTATGAAGAATGTGCAAGCAATTACAAACGACAAGTGATGCTAGTGGAGCCAACAGTATTTAATGTGCCAAGATATGTAGACACTGTAAGCCTGAAGTCTCCAAGTGCATCAGTCCAGTATTTCACATTACTTTCTGTCACTTGAAAGCAAGTTTTAAGGTGGTCTTTCGGTCTAATCCATCAAAAAAGGAAGAAGGATTTTTGTACTTCCTCAGGAAAAAAAATAAATCTGACCTTTTTTTGGCAATGTGAAACTCTAGAACTGAAGTAAAGAGAGTCCTCCCCCCAAGCTAGTTCTCAGCAGATGGTGTCGGGGACAGTCATTCAGTAGACACAACACTGGACAGTTGGTTTCAAAGGATACTAGGGCAAACTCTGAGGTTATCTACTTGTATTAGGTTATAAGTGACATCCCAGGGTCTTCAGGAACCCACATGTTAAGCTAGGAAATAGCTTCAGTATTTACAGCACACAGCACCTGAGATAACCAAATTCACAGGCACGTAGAGGTGACCTAAACTCCTGCTCTTCCCCTTCTCCTGGGTTGAAAATTCTTTACAAGGACTGGAGCACCAGACAAAACTGCAACTTCTTTTGCATGGAAATATGAAAAGATGTAGCTCAGTAGCCTTCCCTCCCTAGTGGAGATTCTATGCAGAAAAATGTACTCTGAAGGGAAATAATCTTATACACATTACTCAAGCACATTAGCGAATTAACACTGCAAGACCTGCAACTGTGCAACCTTGATGAGATTCTACAACACATTTCAAGCAAAAAATTTGACTGGAAAATACACTTAAAGTTTCTCACTTGCACGTAGAGACCACCACCAGTTTGGTTAATTATGCAGCCAATAAATAATTCTAGTATTGGTGAATTATCGTAAGAGTATGCCAAGATGCATCAAAATCCAACTGATTTCCTACAGGAAATACTCAAAACATCACAAATGCATGAATTAGAAATACTGACAGAGCAATGGATGGCTGTTCCTGCCAGGAGGGCATCCTGACAACTTTCCTCAATTTCAGGTACCAATTACAAAGAAGTCAGCAAGTAGTTTACAAGCCAGAAGTCTGCAAAATGAATCAATATAACTAGCTCATGTGCAAACACATTCTCACTTACATAAAAAAAAAAGCATTAACACTAGAGAAATATTCAGTGGAAGTAAAGATACTGAGTCTTAAATCATCATAGCCTGCCTATAGCCATGAGGGTTAGCAAGTCCAAAAATGTCTTGTGGTTGCCATGTCTGTGTTTTACTTGAACAATCTGAAGCACGTACTTAGACAGCCTATCCACAATGGTACGTGCTGTCCTGTCTTTCCAAAATAAAAGATTTCTCAGTTTACTTGTGCACATAAGGTCTCAGAATGAAACTAAATGATTTCCTTCTGTTCTCTAACTCTACTCCCACCACAGACTAGAAACTTATTTTATTTCTCCTCTAATTTTTAGCAAATGCCAAATGAAGACAATTAGTTAAATAAAAAAACTAGCAACTAGCTGATTCAAAACAGAACAACCCTCCATCGTGGTAAATGCAAAATGACAGAAGTTGCATACCCTTAGCACCTTCCTGAACTTGGCACTGCTTCCTCTAAAAACCAAAAATGGAAAACACTTTTAAGCCAAACCATCTAGAATACCTTTAAGTTGGATAACTAAATACACAGTGCAGAGGACACAGGATTGCAAAGAATCAGTGTGACTTCTATGCAAGTTGCTCCTTTGCTTGTAACTCTCATTCTAAACATACTTTTGCTGTTTTCTCACTCTGTGCTGGAGAACCACAATCTGTCTGATAGATGAGCAGCGCATTAGCTAGTGTTGAGAGTTTTTTCCCTCCCCCTTCCCACATTTGTTTTGCATGGGATGAACACTGCCAAATTCAACCTGAAATAGACTGTTAATTCACTTAATTTACAGACAGAGGAAGCTTTACTATCTGTCCTCACTGTGTCCTTCAGCTTTTCCTTGCACACTGTTGGAAAGAGAGAAGAAGGCTACAGCTTTATCAGGAAGTCCAGAATAATTCAACCCAAGGTAAACCTCAAACAGTCAAGGTTCTGGGCAAAGACATTTGTGGCACAGTGATCTTGGTAGGAGAAAAGTAAAGGAAGAGGAAGAGGAGCCAGCATAGGTTATAGGTTAGGTTGCGTCCACAAAGAAGTCTTTAATTAAAGCTAATTACTAGCTTTACATTTGCTACTAAAAAAAGTTTGATTGGACAAACACGGGAACCCACGTTTTCCACACAGTAGACAGGATGCCCAAACTCATTAGAAATACTTTTTTTTTTTTTTAACTGAAGAAGCTATACTAAATAAACCTCTAACTGGTATTCCTGAAATGACATAATTTGTATTAAATACATACATCACATACTTCTCTTATTTTCTTCACATAGCAGCATCAAATGCTCTTTAAATAGCGGTTTGGGTCTTAATGCTTGGGCCTTTCCATAAATTCTGTATGATTTCATATATAGTCAAAGGAATTGTAAGTTGTGCATTTTGAAATGTTTAGAAGTAATAGAAACAAAAAATGGATCATCATAGCAGATATTTGACTATTATGAAACCAATTCACTTCACGTTCTTAAGCAGGATATAAATGCAAAGCCTTTACTATGTACAAGAGAAATGAACCTCCAGGACAGCTTGATTTAGAAATGTGGACAGCCATGCTCTGGCAGATTTAGATGGAAGATTTCAGAAGATATTACCAGATCTCATCTTAAGCTTATTATCCCACAATGAGATGCAAGAACTGATCAACACAGTATTCCTAGCCACCTGCATGGTGTACACCATTCATCTGCTCTCCTGAAGCACACCAGAAGCTGATTGTATCTGCATTATTTTACACTGCAGTGAAAGGAGCTAGGAGAATACAATCAACAAACATGTCTCAGATGTGGAAACAGAACTGAGAAGCTAAGGAACAGTCACATTCTGAGTCACACTAACCAGAACCACAGAAGAACATCTGGATCTAACTCTACACTCTTCATATTGTGACAGAACTGCAACTAGGATCTAAGCTGCACTTTGCCATGCACTGTGAAAACAGAAAATCTAAGGAAAACAAAATAGTTACAGAGAGGGCACTGAGATAAAAAGCTTAACTCAAAGTAGTTGAGTTTGGACATAAGACCTATTTGATTTAATCCCCAGCAATTGATGAAATTCTTAACTCAAAACTGGAGAAAGTCTACTGCTGACAGAATTGATTCTGTATCTGAAGAACCCCAGAAGTAAATCATAATAACACAACTATTTTTCGTGTGTAACATGCTCTAGGTGACCCTGCTTGAGCAGGTGAGTTGGGCTAGATGATCTCTGAAGGTCGCTTCCAAGCTCGGACGTTCTGTGATTCGGAACTAGCTCATACACAGGTACAGAGACACGGCTGGAAGGCTAGTTTGTTCCATTCTTTTTGTATAATACTTAGCAAGTGACAGAATGTTTTTTGTTGTTGTTTAAATTATTTGTTGTTGTTTTTAACTCAAACAACTAAAAAGGTTAATTATTAAAATCTTCGCCCAAGTTAAAACATCTTACTTTGTGAGTTCATGATCTGAAAGCAGCTGCTTTAGATGCCTAGACAGCAACTTCTTTTCCATAGAGAGACGAACCCAGGCTCTGGCCTTTCCAACATCTGTTTTGATCTCACTGATATTCTGAATATGCCTGAAAGAACAAAACAAAAGACACTGCACATTATTTTCAAAACATGATAGCTCTTTCAAACCAAGCTAGGTTGAAGAAGGGATTTTGCCACAAATGCAAAATATCATACAAACTCCTGGAAAAAGAGACATGGTCACCTTAATATTCAACAGCAGCTAAATTCCTTGCATATCTAGCTGGCAAAAAATAGGGGCCTGAAAAAGAAGAATCTGCAATGCAGTACCCTTTTATAAAATTCTAAAGCAGGCCCATTGCTTCACATGATTTAAGAAGCATTCTGGAACTTTTCTGCAATATTTATGGCTGAGTGCTTTGGAAAATTACATACTATTTTTTACATATTATATTTTCAGTGCTCAATAGTAGCTTTTCTAATGTACAAGACACAAATGGTATGCTCTGAAAGGACAAGCATGACCCTTGAAAATCCTCAATTCACCCCTTTGTACTGAAAAAAAATAGATTTGAGGAAGGAAAAAGGAGGAAAGAATAAATTCATTTTGAAGGGATTTTAAGTTCTGCAATTTTTTTTTATTTTTTTTTTTTTGTACTGAAGAAAGGGCATCTAGCAGAAGTTATAGTTACAGTTGTTTATTAGCACTACTAAAACTATGTTAGACAAAATCATTCCTTATATTAAACAAGTTCTTTACACCGCTTTCTTCACTGAGAAGCAAGACTTAGCTCAGAATTATACAACCAACTTGGAAATGACTCGGAAGATACATATGCTACACCCACACTTCTGTGGAAATAGAACAATACAAAATATTACAAAAAGATGAAAACTGCATCAGTGTATTTCTATAACCTAGTAGCCGTGACAATGTAAAATTTCCTCAGTATGAAATATGTTTCTGTAAAAGTCAGTGAAAAGGTTGCACTATATACTTTAAAATAGTTCAGCAAGTTCCCTCCCCACATCCCCCTCTTAGTGTACGAAATGCATGCATCCTGTATGGTACACATTCTACACAAAAACAAATTTGCAAGTAAGTCTCATGGGGTTTCTGGTGCGTTGGTTTTAATAATTCAAACTCACCTCATATCCTGGACAAGAGAGATTCTAAGAGGTGACATGGCTGGACTGGTATCTGACTTTCTCCTTTCTGAGTCAAGAAGTATTCCTAGATCCAGAAGGACAGAATTTTCTGTTAATGAAAGCCATCTAAATGTTTTAAAAATCAATATAAGAAGAAGGTAAATTAACACCAACTTGCATGTAGAAAGGGGTGATTAAATTTTTATTTTATTTACTTTAAAAGACTCATACAAGTAATGAATCCTACTGCACTCTTGCTGTTTTGGTGAGTCATAGCCTTGCAAAGATATTGTGGCGTATTTCCATTTCCAACGACATGAAAATATGATACGCTACACAGATGGTTATGCAGATCAGCACACAGTGAGCATTAATATATTAATGAGCTTAAATTCAGCTGAAATTGGTATGACATCAAATGGCTTAAGACATACACTAATCAAGTATTATTTTCTGAAGTCTAGGCTATTTTATTTCATGGTCAAACTGACATTAGAAAGCAGTGTTCAACATTTTACTCTGTACACCACAACCATATGTTCAACTAGCCTATCACTCCGCACACTCCTATAACATCAACTGTCTTAATTTGCAATTTAAGCAACATTACTACTCTTATCTTTCAAACTTCACTCCAGAATCAAATCATGTACTAAATACAGTCCCCTGCCCTGAGTCCCAAGTCAGAAAGCCTAAGACAGGCACACCCTTCCATCTGATATGCAAAAAGCCCTGTGCACAGGACCAGGTGACATTCAGGAGACTTTAACATGTACAAGGCGCTCTAAGTTTTAGTCATGCTAAGCAATTTGCTTATAGCAACTTAAATACAATTAAAAAAACAAAACAAAACACAATGTTCTGTCTACAAAATTATAGCTTATATACCCATCTGACACAAAAAGTAGCATTTAAAATTACATTAATAATTTTGAAAACATTATCAATGGATCTTACGTGCAATATTACTTTTACTACAACATTTGCTATGTCAAAAATTACAATGCATTTAAGTGATTTTTGCATTTTTAAATGACTTTTTTTTAAAAAAACAGGTAAGACTACCATTTGGCTGCCCTCCCTCCCTCTTTTTTTTTTTTTTTAAAAAAAAAAAAAGAAACAATGTAAATTTCAGGAAGTACAACACCATTCTGTGTGCTTACATGCATTCCCCCAGCCCCATCTATGACTTGGTAGGCTTTGTCAGACACGAAGCCATATGACTATAGGTTGTAAGGAAGATTTTATGTTGGAATAGACCCATTTTAAAGTCTGTCTTTGAAACATCAGATATTTCTGGTATCTGACTACTGCAATCACAAGCAAGTTAATTTTCCACAAAACATATTAAGACAATAAATCAGGTCCATATTAATTCCATAGCAAATCGAATACTCAATTTGGTTATATTTTATGAAGGGTTATTTCCAAGGAATCAATCTTTATTTGGTGCAAATCAGCAGGCAGCTTTTACTCAGCTGTTTTGTTTGTATGTTCATCATCTTTCAGTAGAAGCTAATCCTACCTGAGGTACTGAAGCTGCCTGATGTAGTTCTTCTCTGTCTGTTTTCAAGGTAATGTAGCAGATGAGACCACAAAGCAGACTTTCCCTAGAATTAAAAATATATTAGTTACTACAAAATACAGGATCCCGATTCAGAAGATGTAACTATGAGCTGAATAAAAAGGCTTAAATCATCAGAGAATGTATCAGCCATAACAACAACAACAAGCTTGCTTCAAATATGTTTTTCCTATGAAGCTGTTAATTAAAAAAAAAAAAAAAAAAAAAAAAAAGACAAGTTTCAGTTGCTCGGGAGCTGTAAAGAGGATGAGAAAATAAAATAAAGTCAAAATCTACTACAATGCAATGATTCCGGTAATCTGGTAAAGTCAGCCAAGCTTCATCAACATGACTGTTCATCAACTTGACAAGAAAACATTTAAATTCCTTGTAAAACATTATGCATAAGCAAAGTTCTCAGACTGAGACTGTCATCTTTCCTACGCGTTTCCCTCCCTGCCTCTCCAGCAGCGAGCTGGCAAGATGCACAGAACCAGCCTGGGTAAACCATCTCACACCCAGACCAAGTCTTGCGTATCTGTTCCCTTCAGGGTAATTCAGGGCTATAGATGCATGCTGGCAATTTGCAGAAACTCTAACAGATTTCCCTCAATTTCATCAGGTACAGGACCTGGATAATTACAAACAGGGTAAGGTAAAAACAAATCAAAACACATGTAGGACAACAAAAGCTTATCAGCAAGAATACTCTAGTTCTACACATTATAGAAACAACTTTAAAGTTAAGTTTGGGATGCAGTATTTAGGTCAAGATAAATCTGTCAAATAACGTTAAAAAGGTGCATCTTGCTCATTATGTTTCTTTCTTAAACCTCAGGTAACTAAAAAAAAAAGAAGGCAAGAAATATTTCATTGGCAAATTAAAAGATTCTTGTTTCATCTTAAAATATTCTGCATGATAAATTAAAGACTAGCAAAGCCATAGAAGGCAGCATTAATTGAGTAGGGTCTCTCCAGCACCTTAATTGGAATTATTTACAAAGAAAATTAATTACTATTAGCTATTATCTTCCTAAATTATTACATTAACTGGAAATCCCAGTAAAAATCTAGCAATTTTGCATTTCGTAAGACCAGTCGTATTATAAAGCCAGACTTCTAGTTACAACTTTGTGCAGAAAGAAACCATGACTGTAAAGCAAGAGCTGTCAATTCAGCACTATTGATGTCACATCTAAAATCATTTAAGTACCTTCCCGAAGTGCAGTAATTACAGTTCAACTCTGAAAGTCAAAATATATATATATATATTTAAACGTCTCTAATCAATTCTATCCTATAGCTCACTAACAGTCATGTCGGCTCATTCCAAGACATCTATACCAAATGAAACCGCTTGTCTCCAGAAGATAAAGCACGTGTCTTTTACATCTGTGTTGAGAAATTTATTGAAAATATTTTGTGGTGAAGGTATTGAAAAAAATTCAGAAAAGCCCAACTCCTCAATACCTGACAGATCCAACATGGGAAGCCAAAATTGTGAGTCTTATAAAAATATAAAAAGAGAACATGAAAACATCAACCGGGGAATGGTTACATTGAAAACAGTGTTTCTCTGAATAAACATACACACACATGCACAGTCTAGTGTTCAGCTTCTTGCTGCCATGGCAAGGAGAACTGCAAAAGATCACATACAGCAGCAAACAAAGAATCTTGTAGCAAATATATGCCAACGTTCACAATGAATGTAAGAACTCATGCAGTAGGTATCTGCCCACTTCCTTTACCATCCTGTTACTCTGCTCTAACTTCAAGTAGCAATGATGACACAAACTATTTCTAAAAGGAAAAAGACGACAGCCTAAAGAAAGCGAGACAGGCAAGGGAACAACAAAGGGCTTCTGAAAGTTCAGACTACTTCGGTCATCAGACCCTACATTCTACAGATCTCCTGCACTGCTTTGGGCAAAGGAAGGTGCAGATTCACTTTGCATGTGGAAGAATTGGTAGGTCAGCTAATGTTGGCTATGACGGCTCATCAGCAGGAAACAGGTAAAAGCAAGGACTGGTGGAAGGAAAACCATCCTCATTACTACGGTCAATTGAGAAAGTAGAGTCTTCCTTGGCTCATTATTGAAAAATAAAATAAAATCAATGTATAAAACAGCAGGCTTTTACATATTTAATAAAGGCCAGAGTACACAGAGAATTAGTAGTGCAGTTTTACTGTGGATGATAGTATTAGATGCACAGCACTTCCTCCATCAGGCCTCTATTATATTCCACCACTCTATTTATTCCACCATTCAGCGCTGTTTGCCAACATCTGCAATCAATCCAAAGCATTAACCTTATGTAGGGTTGGCCGTCTGGTGGTCTGAAAGGCCCAAATCTGAGTTGAAGCAGAGTATATTGATGCTCTGTCTTCTAAGACGAAAGCAGTACAGCTTCTATCCTAAGTGATATACAAGAGGGAAGGGAGAGAATCACATGATAAATCTTCACATAGAGAAACTACTGCTATAAAGTTTGAAGGAGAGCAGATTTAAACACTGGTGTTTGGGTGCTGGGGACAGATACTGAATTACAGTCGTTTGGATTACATACATTCATTCTGCAAATTCTTTAAAAAAAAAGTTACAATCCTCAGTTTCCTTGTACAAATGTCCTTTTATACAAATGAGGAAAGAATAAAAACCTTCAAACTCCACCTAATCCCACAGGCATTACTTAACTATCCCTACATAATTCTGAAAGAAACAAAATAGCAAGGGGTTTACTTTTAAATATTAAATTACCCTTCATGAAAAATTTCCCCATACCATATTCCACTCACACCACATTTAACATACACTGCATTAAATCCTATGCAATTTAAATAACAAAAAATATTTTTTAAAAAAATCAAAGACTTATTTACCATTCCATTAAAAAACAAAACAGAAAAACAAACACAAAAACATTGGTTAAATGGAAAGAAAGTGTTCAAAAAGTAATCTGTGGAACAAATCTGTGTGTGCATTTGCACCCACCCCAGAGCAAAAAGTGGAGACAGACAGGGAGGCATTAACTGACATAAAAAATGCTGGGGATTGTGTGCAAGTATTTAACACATCTATGTACACACACTAGGTATCCTCTGAAAGCAGAAGAAAGAATAGCAAAATGTGACTTTATGGAAGTATGCTCTGTAACATGCAGGAATATCTGCTCCTCACCTGTTTGACTTGCAGACCATGGCTCCATATCCTTTCTAAGAGGTCACACAGACTGGCTATCAGGGTATTCTCTTCTACACCTGTGATATTCACTTCACCATGACCCAGCTCCACAGCTTCTCGCCCCATTTTTTCAACCAACATCCTCTTGGTCTTAAAAAGGACAAAGCAAAAGAGTTAGTTCTTTCCACACGGACTTCTAAGATCACTCAGACTTTTTGAAGAATTACAGAATTGTAGGGGTTGGAAGGGACCTCCAGAGATCATCAGGTCCAATCCCCCTGCCAAAGCAGATTCCCTAGAACAGGTTGCCCAGGCAGGCGTCCAGACGGGCCCTGAATATCTCCAGAGAAGGAGACTCCACAACCTCCCTGGGCAGCCTGTTCCAGTGCTCTGTCACCCTCACCATGAAGAAGTTCTTTCTTCTTGGTGTGTAACTTCCTGTGATCCATTTTGTGGCCGTTGCCCCTTGTCCTGTCCCCACAAACCACTGAAAAGAGGTTGGCCAAATCCCTGCCTCCCACGCTTAAGATATTTGTAAACATTGATAAGATCCCCTCTCAGTCTTTTCTCCAGGCTGAACAGACCCAGGTCTCTCAGCCTTTCCTCATAGGGAAGATGCTCCAGGCCCCGTATCATCTTTGTGGCCCTCTGCTGGACTCTTTCCAGGAGAAACAGAAACTTCCAGAGAAACTGCTACTCCTGGAAAGAACAAACAAGGAGAGGGAGAATAGACCAACCACCGCCTCGCTACAGCCTCCTTTAAGGTACCTGCAGAGTGCCATAAGGTCGCCCCTGAGCCTCCTCTTCTCCAGGCTAAATAGTCCCAGCTCCCTCAGCCGCTCCTCGTAAGACTTGTTCTCCAGACCCTTCACCAGCTTCGTCGCCCTTCTCTGGACTCGCTCAAGCACCTCCATGTCCTTCTTGTAGTGAGGGGCCCAAAACTGAACACAGTACTCGAGGTGCGGCCTCACCAGAGCCGAGTACAGGGGGACAATCACTTCCCTGGACCTGCTGGCCACGCTGTTTCTTATGCAAGCTGGGATGCTGTTGGCCTTCTTGGCTGCCTGAGCACACTGCTGGCTCATATTCAGCTGACCATCAACCAAAACTCCCAGGTCCTTCTGTGACTGGCAGCTTTCCAATCCCTCATCTCCCAGCCTGTAGCGCTGTTTGGGGTTGTTGTGCCCCAGGTGCAGGACCCGGCACTTGGCCTTGTTGAACTTCATACCGTTGGCCTCAGCCCATAGGTCCAGCCTATCCAGATCCTCCTGCAGAGCCTTCCTACCCTCGAGCAGATCGACACACACACCTAACTTGGTGTCGTCTGCAAACTTACTGAGGGTGCACTCGATCCCCTCATCCAGATCATCGATGAAGATGTTAAAGAGGACTGGCCTCAGTAGCGAGCCCTGGGGGACTCCACAATTGGCCACAATATGGTCCACAAAGGATGAATATGAAGTACAAGAGAACAGAAATATTCTCTGAATTACCTTATTTCGGCATTCCTTCAACAATCCTTCTACAAACTTCCAGTTTGTTTGTGCAATTACTGATGGAGAGAGGTTAGATAGCTTGGGCTGCCGAATAGTGCTGCCCAGATTCCTGGCTTCCTGGATATACTTCTGTATTGGGACAGAAAATAAAAACACAAGTGAGACTAATTTGCCAAGAGGTAAAGGTATCTTTACCAACAGCTCTCAATGCAATGAGGAAGAAAGGACCACAACATATTTCAAAGAGTCCCCTCTATACCCAGCATAATACTGGGCATGGACTGTTAATGTATTATTTCACTGAAGATGAAATCCCCATTTACTTTATTTAGCTAATATTAGAACACACATTACTGAATAACAAAAACACAATACCAAATGACAAGGATATTTAGATGCATAGATTCAGTTAATTCCTCAAAAACTGAGAACAGTCTTGCTATTTTTTTCCATATGAAATGCAAGCGTGTATGAGTTACCTAGACCAAGACTTCACATGGCAGCCTGTGCTCTACATATGGACTGCATAAAAACTCATGCCTGGACCTTGGCAACATCCGAGACCCATAATCATTTCTGCAAGTCTCTTGTTTCTTGCCCAGCCTCCTTTGTCTTTCAAGAAGCAGCTGCAAAATGTTACTGACAGCTTTCAGCTGTGAATCATCTACATTTTTAGAGCAAAATGATCTCCCGGACCTTATTTGAAAGCTATTCTGCTCCTATTACTACCATCAAGTAGTTGTCATTGTTTTCACCCCAGAGACAATTTCACAAATGTTTTGAAAACCTTGTGAGCACAGATTGGTTGGAGTATAGCTAGCTGTGAATAAGCAAGAAATTAGTATAGGATCTAAAACTCAAAATTAGTACATATTTCAGATTAATACGTAACTTATTACTCTTATAACTTATTATCATTAATATAGTAATATTAATGTTAATGTAGTAACTTATTAATGTTTTATAGGCAGATTTATCAAACTACGTAATCTCTCCAAAGAGGAAAAAACACATCTTCTCCATCAGCCTTGCACTAAAGAGCTATGATATAAACTATGCATCTTTATCCAGAACTATGATTACAGTCATATTGTGCATTTAACATACCAGATAACGTTCTGACACAGATTTTATAGTGGGCACGAAGGGCCAATCATGCTGGTCCCAGCCTAAACATAACTGCAACTGAAGCTCTGGCATGGAAAAGTCCAGGTGCTGGCAGGACAAGTTGGTAGCAAAAAGCCAAACAAACCGTGTAAAGTGAAAGAGGTAAGTATACATGAAGTAATAAAAGCAAGCATGCAAAACAGAAAAGGAGAAGAGTGAAGACATAATACAATGCAGAACTTCCAAACAATCAACATAAAAACAAGTAAGTAATGAAGCTGAAAGGAAAAAAAGAAAAAGATGACGTTTGGATTGGTGTAAACTCTGACCTCCACTGTGCACAAATACCTGCAATTTAGAAGCCACTAAGCCTCAATGTCAGATTTTTGTTGACTGTCCCAAAGCTTCAATTTGTCTAAAACTCGCATTACGTTTTCAAACCACTGCCTCCTGCTTAGCCTGATGCAGCATTCATCTCAAAGGGCTCCCTCCCCTTTCTTTCAGACTTAATAGGAAAGTCTGAGTCACATGGGAAAGGGGTCAGCATCCAAACAGTACTACGTAATCAACAAGGTACAGCATAAAGCCCTGCACAAATAGCAGCACAGATTAATCTGGCAGTTGGTACTTTCATTTGAACATGTATTTCCAATTTTTATTCCTCAGAAACTATTTGCCTTGTGACAGAATAAATCCTATAGGATAATCAACTAGTGAAGATACAGTTAAAAGCAAAGTGGAAAAAAAAAAAAACAGGCTAGAGGTAGATTTTTGTGTTTGTAATTACGTAATTTTATGAAATATCAATTAGATGTGCTAAACATCGTAATTTTTAAAAGCAATAATGAGGTTATAAATCAACTGTTGTTCACTTCTGTGACTTCTAAGTAAAAAATACTTCTGAATTGTCTGAGCACATGAAGCATGTCAAAACCAGAAATCACTTGTAGCTTCTTAGTATATGCAGACCCTTTGCTGTTGCGTGGTTATGGATGACACAACACTTCAATTCACTTCACAAACCAACAGTAAAGTTCTGGAAATAAGTACACTGGAAAGGCAATTAAACTCATCACTCCCATAAAAGATGGAACTGAACAAAGAAATATATTTCGTCTTGACAATACTATCCTAACAGATGTGAGGTTACATTAAAATTCCAAGCGAAGCTTTTCCGAAAATATTTAACAGGGCAAGAGAATACTGTCTTCTGTGGAGAACGTACAGTTAAGCAAAGTAAAGCTTCAGGATTACTAAGAACAAATCAATTCTGATGTTTTAAAGCAGATCATTTCAGAATTACTCTTATATCAACATTCAGCATAACATTTACTGATTGTATGAATCAGAAACTGTACTGAAGAGTCCAAATCACCCAGATCTTTCAAAACGCCTTCACCACAAAAAAAAAAAATAATAATAATAATAATAATAATCAGCAGCAGCAGCAGCAGCAGCTGTAGAGGCACAGGTGAGAGAAACTTTCAGTTCAGCATCAGAGTTCTGTCTTACCAGTACAGCTACGCTGCTCCAAAACCCAGCTAGTATCTCTACACAGTGCTGGTCTGTGTTCTATAAATGCACTACATCCAAGTGAAGCTAGCAAGAGATCTCCAGAGCAACACTGCAGTAACATAGCATTGGCCCACCCTTTCATAGTGAATGACTTCTTTGACAGGCTCAGAGTCAGGAAAAGGATTTTTAACAGGGAAACGTTCTGAATGCAAGATGCACTGTAAAATCACATGAAAGAACTAATGCTTTAGACTAAAAATAGGCAGACAAACCCAACCAAGGTTAAAACCAATTCACAAACCAAGTTATTTTGGTCTCGTAAGGACAGAGAACTTCATTTGTACAAATAAGGGAGAGCAGAGATGGACTGCAAGTAACTACAGACATTCCATAAGTGTTACAGACCATTCACTACTCAAGCAATGAATGAATAAATAAATAAATATCAGATCTCTAGAGTTGAACAGTTTTCACCTCTCGCTGATCGTTGTCAAGACGCAGGTGCTCCGTGTGTTGCTTTTGTCTGTCCTTCCGCCTCCACTGTGCAGGAGCATTTCTCTTTGTCCACCTACAGACAGAGGACTTACTTAGCAACTGTCAAGAACCAGGTGAAGAGGAGTAGTAATGGGGGGAAAAATAAGTTTCTATCTCATCGTATATTGAATATGTCAACATCAATTTTGCCAGACAAAACGCAGCTGCAAATACACACAAAGAATCTCTGTAGAAGCAGCCAGTCTTGGGCAACCAGAGGAACTCAGAAAATTAGATCACATACACTTGTTTTGTATTTTTCCATTCTTTTAGGATATCCAGTTACACCTTTTTCCTCTTTCTTCAAGTTTTTAATAAGATATCCTAAAACATACACTAGCTCTTAACCAAGAACCAATAAGGAGAACTGCTTTTTATATCAGCAGCAGTTCAATGTAACTCAGTAGTACCTCAGTTATAACAGGGCTCCTTAGGTCAATTTCTTCTTTCTAGAATTCCAGATAATAAAAACAGAACAAAAACTACCATATGCAACCCATATATATCACTTTTCTGAATTACTCTCATTTTGAAGAAAGAAAATACTGAATTTGTTTTCAAATTTGTTTTTTGATACTAAAGCGGTATCTCTGCTTTAGCACTATTCTTATAGCTCTGACCGAGATACAGCACCTGTTGTCCCAGCTTGCTTACTTGTTGCTTGCTGGTCCAGTAGATAGAACATCAGACTGAAGCTTGGGAAAAAATCCAAGTTCATACTTTCCTTGTCCAATTTTCATGTCCAGCAGGTGTGGATGGACTGCAGTGTGATCTATTTTTGCCAGTCTTAATTCAATCGATTTCTCTGAAATAGTAAGAAAGTTGAATTTTTTAAACGCCTGTCTTAACCAGACATTAATGTATAATCATATATCCACAGCTAAAAGCAGACCTCAAATTTAAGAGGAGGCAAACGTTTCTTACGGACCTCAACAGGCACACTAGTACAAGAGTGTATTAAGCATCAAAGAGTGCATTAAGGAGAAAAATGCTTATCTTCTTAAGCTCAAACTTTTTTCTACACATCAACGTATACAGGAAAACAGTTAATGTCAATTACTCATTATGTGAATTTCATCTCAGCTTCCTATATAACATTTAGCTTGCTCCCTTAAGCTTATACCTCAGATTTTTGGTCTCTTCCTCTCTGCTCCCTCCCCCTGGCTTTTCTTTTTTCTCTTTTTTTTTTTTAGTGCTGAGAATGGTTGCTTAACTTTAACTTAATATCTACAACAAATAGCACTGACTAGTTGTATTTTCTTAGGTGCCAATAAAGGAGCTTCTTATTCTTACCAGCCTCATCAATGGTTGTGCATTTTTGATACATAGATGTGCGCAGAGTTGGTGTTCTAACATTTAGCAGCCTAATTTTGTCCACTCTAGAATCAAATACTCTCAAAACAGGGTCTTTATCATCTTCATCATGGCACATAATCTTATTGTCAATAAAAGATGCAAACATTTGTGTCTCCAGGAATCTTGAGAGGAAAGGCAAGTAAGGCTCAGGCTGGTCTGACAAGAACGATGCCTAAAAGACAGCAAGCAAATAAGAATATTTGTTGGTCTGCAGAGATACAGCCAAAAATATCTCAATTTTTTCTAATTAAGGGTGTACTGAGGTGTTTTAGAACCATTCAAAGCCTAGTTTTAATACAGGCACCAATTCTATCTCCAAAACAGGCAGTCAGTAAGAAATGTTCAGTTTCATAATTATCACCTACTATACAGCACAACGATTATTAAGCTGTGGTTTTACTACTTCCTCCATTTTCTAAAAGAATTAAAAAAAAAAAAATAGAATCCCAGCAAACCACAATAAAAGTACTGCAGGTGTGGGTATTACATACTTCCAGCTAGATTCAAAGCTTATGAAGTTGACGAGAATCTTTTTATATGATTTGATGGAAATCTGATTAGCCTTCTAGCACGTAGTGATCCAACATAATCTTTATCCACATACTACCCTGCTCGCTGACAAACATCTGATCTCCAGTAAAGAACGTACAGAGTTCACTAGTAAACTCTGAAGAGCTGGGTGCTGTATTTCACTGAAAACAGGTATTTGGTACACATGCACCTAAGAGCTGCGTGGTGTCAGGGCTTTATTCATGAACAGATTCAGCAGTACCTCTGGTTAAAAACAAACAACAACAAAACGAGTAATTTTCACTAAAAATATTTAACACTAATGTAGAGGTTAACCATAGAGTGAGACTTTCTAAGGTACATATTTTTCTACAGTATCCTTAAAAGAACATCTTCAAGTATGTTTATATAACTATTTTCCCCACATAATATACAAGATGTGTCTTTTGGGGGGGAACACTGAAATTTAAGGAAGAAATTACAATTTTGATAGTACTGTTTTCCATTTTATGATCCAGCGAACAAAATCTTAGGCATAAATGCTGCTGTAGTTTTTAATTTGACTTCTTTTATTACAACAAATTTAATTTGACTTCTTTTATTACAACTTACTTTATCAAAGTTTTGCATCTGTTCCCTGTTTGTAAACCAAGATTCCTTGTCCTGATTGGGCTGAATGACAAACACTTCATAATCTGCAAACATTTGTGTAAAGCGGTTGGCAAAAATTTCACGGATTTGAATATTCAGCTGGTAAACCTTGAATTCTTCTTCATCACACTGAATTTTAAGATCCTTTTTGCTACTGGTCTCCTCTCGCACCTCCAGCTGAGGAAATAAACGAACACATACCAAAAAAGTTTATTTGTATATTGTTGCTTTTTCAGGTATTTTGGGCACACAAGACCTCATCTGCCATTCAGCTGCTACTGATTCAACATTCTAGTCTCCGTAAATAAGGAAAAAATTACTTACAGTTTCAAGCACTGCAATAAAACAGCAACATCAAAAAAACAGAAAAAAACTTTGTCTATAAAAGCTATTCCTTCAGTAACAAACCATATCTTATTTTAGAACTGGTTGCACTGGATATACTTTAGGTAAAAAACGTAGAGATAACAACTGTATACATGCCGATATACTTAACGTACTTTTACCCTTTAGTTTTCTGTAGAGGACTTCTGCTATCCATGTATATTAAACCAATATATAGCTCTGTCTCGTGTAACACCAGTCCACGTTACACACTGTTACAGGTTAATATACACCAGCTTTCAAATGAATTCAGATATGCACAGTCAAAATAAGTTGTGCATGTCTGTTAGCCTATTTCCTACAACCTAGGCCTTTAGCATCATAATGCACTGTTCATCACTACACAGCCCAGAGTCATTTCTAATAACACAAAATGCATTTTTCAGACAACACGTGAGTTAAGATCTATGAAAACAGCAACATGAGATTTGGATATTCAGTTCACTTGAGCTTTGATAAGAATTGGGAAGCTAGGAAAAAAAAGTCAAGCCACAAGCACTGATACACTATTTTGAGTATACACTTGCTCCTCTTGTCTTTGTTAATTAAGGCACCTCCGTGCATATTCCAGCACACCTGTAGCTCACAACATCTACACGATGATGCAGTTGCTGCAAGTGTGCCACACTTCTTTAAACACCTTGGTTACACCAATCCAAGGCCAACTATAAAAAGCATCCTACAACTATACTCTCTAAAAGAGAAAGAGAGCACTGTGCTGTTCAGCCATTTTTTTCTAACTGCATCCCATGAAGAGCACTTGGCATCTATCTGTTTAGCTAGGTATTTGGTATTATGCAGTTTTTAAGTGCTTGAGAAGTGTTGACAGCTGTAATCTATACTCCCCCCATTAACACACAAAGGCTAATAAAATGGGACAAACCGTTCTTTTTTTATGGAAGAGAGCACAGAGGTAAGGCCTGAATATGCAAAAACTTACAAGAATTAGAAAAAGACCTGCACTTCTCCCATCATTTCCCAATCCAATCAGCAAAAGAACAAAAGCTTCTTATCAGTTCTCCCCTGAACAAGAAGAAAACAATGAAAAAGAAAAACCTGAAGAGGAACATAGCTAATTTGAGCACCTAATCCTGTCTAGTTAGTAACCAAATTATGCTTCTTATAACTCCCAATGCAGACCCTTCCCCTCAAAGCTGCTCTCCTCCTTGATTCTAGATCACACATTTTCTGTCCTGTCTCCACCTGTAGGCCAGGTTACGGTCACATCGGTAGGAGTAAGTCTCAAGGAAGAAGAACTGGCCAAGATAACTTAAACATGCCAGAAATAACAGAAAGCCTTCACTCTGTTCTACAAAGGTTCAAAAATTCCACACTGGTTCTTCAGGTAAAATCTTTTATGCAAGAAGGGCCACATTTCCCCCCCCATCTCAAAAATACAGCCGGGGTCACCATAAGCTGTGTACACATTCACTTGGTGGATCAGACATTAACACACTTTACAATGTCAACTAGAAACATATCACAGCACCTCTAGAGCAAGCAGATAATAGGCAAGCAAAATTGCAAATACTCTACACAATGTAAAACAAAGATACCCATAGCAAACAAGGTTGGATTCCAACTTTCGGATTATTTGGATATCAGTTTTAGCCATGTAAATCATTAGAAAGAAAACATCCTCCCTTATGACTTGTCCTTGTCTCCGCAAATGTTCTTTCCAGTGAACACAAAGCCACTCTTGAGATCAACACTTCAGACCGTCTGCCATTGAGGTTCCAGAGACATTTTAGATCATTTCATAGCTTACCTTTTCTAGACTCACGCCTGTTCTTTTAACTAGTGCTTGGAGTCTTGCAATGGTCTCATTTTCCTTTAGCAGCTCATAGGAATTCAAAGGTGATCCTGCTATGTTCCCATTTCTTTTATCAGAAACTAGGTCGCATGCTCTGAGGCTCTTCATCTTGGAGGCACTTTCACTACAGTGAAGGTTTCCCTCAGGTGGAATTCCAAATGCCATTAGTATCTCTGAAATTTCCTGAACAAACTCAAGTTTGTTTGGAAACTGGGGCAAGTCTTCTGGCAGCTCGATGAAATGGTTGTCTATATCCACAAAGCAAAGGTTAGCCTGGAATTTAATTTAGAACAGGATACCGTTAGAATACCATTAAGCACAAGGGTTACATTTTATCTTTGTATTTGGTGCTTATTAAAAGAATCGGACACGTATGTATTTGTTCGGTTATTTTGTGAAACAAACCTGCCCCAGCCATAATGGAATGGGTCAGGTGGCTTTGAAGAAAGCATTACTGAGGCCTACGTTTCCATGTCCAAGGAGGTAATTAAGGAAGAAGACTCATTTTTAAAGTGGGAAATCAGATACAACAGATTGTAGCGTATATTAGGTACAGGTGTGTGATTTTGTTCATACGTACACATACAGCTAGATGTTAACTACAGGGTATTTGCAACAGTCTTTTCTATGTATGCATACATAAACAAGTGACTACCTTGCTCAGATTATAAACCCATTCCTCTGAAGTTCAGTGAATTCCACTTGGAAAGGTGTAATGACATTGCCGAAGCTGCAATAACATTATCTTCTCTTTTTTGTAAACAACTTGAGAACTACATTGGTTCCCCGAGGAAGATTAGATGCTTGCTTCCAAGGGCGAAAAAAGAAAAAAATATTTGAACTAGCAGGTTCGATTCTGTTTTCCTGTTCCAATCTCACTCATTTTCTAAAAGTTTTTTTTTTTAAAAAAAAAAAAAGAAAAAGAAAAGGAATCCACCTATGTAGCTTCTATAACAACACCAAAAGAAGTTACCTATCTTTCTAGGATTTACATCACCCTATATTTGGTGAGTTTTGATTTTGGTGAAAATCTTACACATCTTAGGAATGTAGATACATGTATGTCAATGTTATATATATACACGATGCCAAAGCCTGATGCCCTGAGGTCAACAGCAAAATTTTCGATTGCCTCAGTGGAGTTTAGACTGCTCCCACCAATTCCAAAGCCAGAAGACAACTGCAATTCTTTAGTTTCACCTCATGTATGATAAGGGCCAAAACTACACACACATCTAGCAATGCCTGCATCAAGCCCATATCCTTCCTTTCAGAACTGTTAAAAAAAAAAAAAAAAAAAAAGGAAATGATTAAATGATTTAGGTTCTCTCAAAATAATGTCTAAAAAGGAAGAGCTTATTCTCTAAACAATGAGTAAGCTCCCTGCCGCACTGACACCCTAAAGAGAAAATACATTCTATCTAATTCTTTGTCCAGCACAGGTGCTCAGACTACAAGTTGCATCCAGGTTTTCAGATCCCCTCCTCATCAGTCAGAATGAAACATGACTGAGTTAGGTTTTCTGCTTGAATACAGTACTGAAAAACTAAGAAACATTCATCTACAGCATTTCTGCAGCAGACATCACCTCTGTGACTTTGCAAATAACGACCCAACTTCACCTAAAAGACATGAAACATGGTATGTAAATATATATGTGCATGCTTGGCTAGTGGAAAGTACATTTTAAAAATTCCTAAATTCTAAAGAATTCCTGCGAGCTGAGTTTTTGTGAGATGACTTTTTGTGTTCATTCTCAGCACTACTGATCTTCATGCAAAAATCAGAATTTGTGATGTAGAACAACTTAAAGCTGCAGCCTTCAAAAACATGAATTTAACTTGGCTCTTTAACACAGCAGTACAGGAAAACATAAAACTGAAGTCTGTCAATAAATCTGCAGTATTACGAAGGATCTATCACACCAGCAGACAGCATGAAAATGCATACAGAGCAGCGATTATCTTTCAAAATAATTATCATGGTCAGTCTGATCTAAATATGTTGGCATCAAGAGGAAAAAAGGCTTTTCAAGAGACCTATCTTCTAAAACAAACAAATTAAAAAAAAATACAGAATTTGTTAAGATTTAGTATTCAGTAACATCTTGTTAAAGGTTGAAATAAAAGTACTGAGAATCTATTTCTTTGATAATGACAGATATGTATGTTTTCTTTTAGAAAATTTGGAAGACTTTAAAAGCTAAGTTTATTGCCCAAGATCCTTTGGAACACGTTATTAAAAATAAGATTTTTAAAGAAGATACTGTTTTTGTTTGGTTTAACAAGTGCTGGAAGATTTAACCTTGCTTATTTTGACTCAGAATAATTTCAATTTCCATTATTCACACGCAGGAGAGTGACAAGATGCACACACAAATTCAGAAGCATGAAGCGGCCAAGATTAACTTGCCTGTTAAAAATATACCGCTATAGCTTTGCAAAAGTTTCTTTAAAAGGAAATTCAAAGACACATCAAAAAACAGTCTTACTTCGATATTTGCTAGGTTTATGATTTGCAAGACTGCTAGTTTAACCACCTTTTTGATAAGTTTTATCGATAAACAAACCACATTTTGCTAGCAACATCTGAAACAGCTACACGTTCCTGCCTTCCCCTTCAGTTTCTGCAGCACCTTATTATTCTAGCACAGCTTCTCCCATGCCTCCCCCACCCTTTCGTTTCTGGGTTCCTTACAGGCCTCTGATGCAGCCACCAGTGAAACCACAGGGATGCTCATGCACACAGAAAGAGCCCTCAGCAAAAGCAGCAGTACATGTAAGAACAAGCTTAACTTTTAAGTGTACTGTATCACTGACATGCACAAGAAGCTCAACCCTACAGTAAGTTTGGAGCCTCTTAATAATTTTAGCAGGCCATTGAGAGTCACGGTCTTCATATCATTCGTGAACTTGAGTGAATTCACCACTGGGCAACGCAAACTTACATTTTGTACTAGGTTATTTTGCTGAAGATTTTAACTATCACCTGACAAAGCATCAACTACGCAGATACAGCTGGGTTTCCACACTCCCATGGTAAAGCATTCCTTAAAGCATCAGCTGTGACCAAAATATTGAAGACTGCCACAGCAAGCAAACCTAAACAAGCTTTATGGCATACCTGTGAAAGACTTAACAGTTAGGGCAGTCAGTCTTTTCAAATATATTAGCCTAAAGCATTTTTAAAACACTTAGAGCAATACAAATAACTATTTTTACAACTTCATTACAAAACCACAACCAGGAGATCTATAGCGACACTGAGGTATCCTTGCCATGTTAGATAGCAATATTATACTCTTCCTAATATTATACTCAATGCCCTTCATCTGAGAAGCACTAACTAGATTTTCCATCAAACCTCACTCCCCTGTTCCTTGTCTAAGTTAGATATTGGATAATAAGAACTGTCCCATCCACCCACATGAATGGATTCACAGAGATGCAGTTTATGCAGTTTCAAGACAAAGCCAAAAAATGTATTTTTTCAGGACTCAAAATAACTCAGAACGTAGAACAGCTCTCTGTATACCCCTTCTGACAAGGGAGGAAAATTCAGATACTGTATCTGTGAATCAGAAGCCTAGAGGCAGGACTTGGAAACTGAGATCCTCACATAACCCTGAAGATTTCATATAGCATCGTATACATTCCAAACCTTAGAGATAAGCAATATGAAATAGTAATATTGCTTTTGTTACCAATGATAAATTTGTCTTTACGTACACAAAATAGAATCCCTATGCCCTCTCCTACTGTTGTATCGTGACATTTTATTGATGTTTCTTGTCAGCTTCTCCGTGAGGAATTATGTTTAGAGCTTATCTGGCTCTTTGAGTGAAGGGTATCTGAAGGCCTCATCAAAATACAAAGTTGTTTTGAGATGAACCTGTAATCTGCAGTTCTAAATATATTAGAGCTGATTAAATTGTTGTTATCAGAAGTACTGATACTGATCAGTAGTTTCACTTAGTGAGACTAACATGCACTTCAGATTCTGCTTTGCATTTTAAATGGTACATTGATGCCTCATTAGAACAGCAGATTTTTTCTTGTTTTGCTCTTTAAAAGTAAATACTCTCCAATGCAAATCTCAACAACAGCGAGCTTTTCTTCCTCCCAGCCTAGCTTACCTCTTGGATAAACAAACCTATTTGTATAGGGCAACTTCTTAGGCATCTCTGAAGTCTCTGCTCTATGTTAAAGGCCACTTGTGTACCAGAGCTACTTTCCCAAAGTGCAGCAGTTACCAAAAAGCCTTGCTCAGCAGTGACTCCCAGGGGGATTTCTCAGACTAAGCCATGCACCCAACTGTAAAAGCTCACTCTTGGAGAGGGGTGGGGGACAACAATGGGTGGGCACAACAGAAAAGCTGAAGCTTCAGGACAAGTTTGTATCCTGCAGCATATTCCATTACATGGGCACATTCCCATCCATACCCCAAGTACTCTGTGTCCTTTCCTTCCCTCCCCAACAACATCTCAGTAAGAATGTATCAAAGATCTACTCCTTCACCTTCACTAAAGATTACCTAAAAAAAAAAACACAAAATTAAGTTGTGGTGCCAGGTGATTTTTTTTAATACTGCTTTGATTCATTTTTAACACCTATAAACAGATCTACCTTACTCTAAAGCTCCAAAGTAACCTGATAAGGCTCTTTAAAAACCTTTACTCTTTAAATAATTGAAACATCCATTCAAAATTGTTTCGATGGAGGTCCCAGAGTCATTTGAAAATTAGAAAAATCTCTCTTTACAAAAAGAGGACGGTCTTTCTGAAACTTCCTAAAATAATGAGAACATCCATGGTGTATATTAACATACATTCCCACACATACACTTTACTATCCTCCGACTATCCTCTATAAAGAGTATATTAGCCATATTAATTAGGCCTGTCAATGCATTTGAAGTTTTGTAAAAATGTAGTAAACAAAAACAATAAACTGTTTTCGTGGCAAGAACACACACATGGCATTCATCACGGAATGCCTGAGGCTGTAAGGTTCCTCTGGAGACCATTTAGACCATTTAGGCTTCCTTCTCAAGCAGGACCCCTAAAGCACAGTACCCAGGATTGTGTCCAGGCAGCTTTTGAGTATCACGAAGGAAACCCACAGCCTCCCTGGGCAACCCGTGCCAGTGCTCAGTCCCTCTTCCAGTAAAGAACTTTTTCCCTCGTGTTCAGATGGAACTTCCTGTGTTAACTACTGTTATTACTCTGTTATTAATTAATAAAGACTTAATTACTCTGTTATTAATTATGCCAATGCAAAAAGAGGGGGGAAAAGAAATCGAGAGATTTATAAAGACTTAAGCTTTATCAGGAAAATAACACAACAATTTGAGGAGAAAATTTCTTTTCAACTTGCCAGGAAAAGCCAATGAAAACTATCAGCATATGGATTTGAGTAAAAAGAGCAATGTTGGCATGGTGACCAGACTGGAAGTTCACAAAAATATCTTATCTTTATCTTCACATCGCTTTTTTAGGAAGTTTATGTCAAGCTATGTTGCAGAACCGTTTAATAATGAAGCAGATTTTAAAAAAAAAAAAAGCAACAACCACCATCACCAAAAAACCCTCTCCCTGCCACACTTCTCCACGCTGCTTCTCCAGTAATTTAAATGATAATAGAAGCAAATAGGCAACCAGAGAAAGTGACAAAGGTTAGAGACACTAGTAGGATTTTCTAAGCAGAACGTTTTCCGTGATTTACCCAGTGCTTCCCCTGTGAAGTTACACCTACACTAGGTAAGCAGGGGCCAGACCGATGCTGTTCCTCAGCTAACAGTTCTGCAAACACCAGCTTCCCACAGGGCTCTCGGATTGAGCTGTCCAGCTTCTTCGCAACAGCCAGCCAGACCACACTTCAGCTCTCATCAGTTGCTACTTACAAGAGCAAACACACCAGTGAGGCCAAGAGGATCCACCCAGACTACCGACAGAACTGCCTGGCCCAGACAGCCGCCAGAACCTGACACACACTTCCCACAGGTAGTTGCTGGCTCCTGCAGGCACCTCCCCTGCTACCTCAGGTAGTGCTCAGCCAGTCTTGGTCCCTTGATTCTCACAAACGGCTCCTAAAGTCTCTCCTGGCACAGCCCTAAAAATAATATTTATGAACAGCAGGATAAAATATAAACAACCTCTGTGTGGTTTTAATGTAGTCCCAGCCCCACGCATGAGTTGCAAAACCTTTATGGACCATTCCCATAATTTATGCAGTATCTGTTGTTAACGTGAGCTCACGACAAGGAAGGATTTCCTTAGCACTACCCCAATTAGTGCTAGTTGGCTTAAGTAGGTGCTGACATTTTGCTGTGAGCTGAAGTTTACATTCAGAGGAAAAACTTTGGTACAGACAATTGACCAGCTGGGTCCGGGTAAACCAACCCCACCTCAGAAACACAGTGCAGAGAAACCCAGCCTCATCCTGCACAGCTAGGAACCAGAACAAGCAGAGCGCAGCACTGACGTCCGTGAAGACTTGCTCAGTCAGCACCACGCAAGCAGTTGCAAGGCCTTTTGGCCGTAGCAGCTTTTTTGACCTTAAGGTTACACTGCACTTTTCTGCGTTTCCTAGCACAACATACGTTAGTTTTGCAGCATAAAATTGTTCTTTCTGTAACAGACGCGTGTAAAATTATAGCCTAACTTTATCAGAGCATACAATTCCAAAGGTGGGGCTTTATTTAGCAATTGCATTGAATTTTCTCCACAATCCCCAAAAAGATAAGATCTATCCCACATCAGAGCCAGCGGGAATTTCACAATGGCTGTTACAGTTCACATTAATCTTTGGCCTCATTCCCCACTTCTCTCATGTGCACATACATTATTTAATCAATCGAAACAAGCTCCTCTCACCTCCTGAGGGAGTTCCAGCTTAGACCTGTCATCCAGACCATTGGAGTGCAAGCCCATCAGGTAAGGGACGGGAGCATCAAGAAAATGAAGGAGGGATGCTGGAAGGATAGGAACATACACATGCTGCCACTGAAAGGGAAACATTAGTGCTGTGATGGTCTCTGCCACAGTCATCAGTCTCTGATAATCTGAAAAAGAGAAAGAAAAAAATACTTTTCATAAACATATTTAAGTCTATCTGAATTAAAGAAACAAGAGCTTGCTTGAAAACCACAAAACTCGCTACTAACTGAGCAGCATCTTTAATGAAAGCCAACGTGTACACCAAGCCCATTTTGCTGAGACAACAAAGAGAGCTCAACACAAAGTAGGTCATTCTACAAGTCATACGGAAATGAGCAAGTCAAGTCTTAGCATCCATTAAGTCACCCTCTGCTACCTCAACCAGGGTTACAAACAGCTACACCATTCTGAGTATGGAAGCTGTACTGTAATTGTCTGAGAAATACATCGGAAATATTTTATTTTCTCCATGCTTATGGCTTTCGATGCAAGCCTTGGATGAAAACCAAGGCATCTGGTATCTCTCAGATAAACATTTCTAAAAGAGCGCTTAAACGTCTATAAAGCATGCCGCATAGTAGCCAACCCAATAGTGGGACCGAAATATCTGTGTAAAAAACAAGAAGGATCAGCTTCATTTATCCTTTGCAACATATGACCAAACTCTCAGTTTGGTGTAAAAACAACTCTTCCTCACAGAACTTAACAGCGGTGCTAGCTGCACCCATGCCACATGCATACAAAAAGATCTTTTTTATTCAGCAGCTGGTGTCTAGAGCAGTTAATACTGCAGTATGCAGGGCCAAAACCTCCCCCTCCTCTTTTATACTCTGGAATAATCTCTAATGGTTTTTTGATATCTATATACTGCAAAAGAGGCAACACCAGATGAACCGAGAACATGTGGTTTAATGCAAACAACCACTAAAACGTTCAGAATGCTTCTGAGCAGCCAGGCTGGAAAGACCATAAAGCAGGCTTGTAAGGCTAAGACAGCTCCAATCGTCAATCAAGCTATAAATACAGTACAAGCTGTAAACAAAGGATGCCTTTGGCATGATACTGCAACAATTCCTAATTCCAGCCAGAAAGGGAGGCAGAGGGAATAGGAGGAAGAGAAAATCAATATATATATAAAAAAAACAACAGTGTCCTTTGTGCGTGTGTGTATGCATGTGTGGTGAGAAGGGGTGTCTCCCAACACATCCACAAAATTACAGACAATGTGACATTGCAAAAGAAGCTTGAATACACAGGTTCAGGGGTTGAGGCTTCTGAAGCTGTTACTACACTGTTGCAGAGTGGATACAAAAAGTGCAAAAAATGTTTGTTCTAAACAAACACTTCAGGGTAAGATCAAGCAGTTCCTGGCATCCCTGATTAGTTTTGCGTGGAAGCGAAGTTACAGAGTCTGAGGTCTGCAAGAGGAACTCATCACAGGTTTTGCTAACAGCAGTCAACTCTGCAATCCAGACTTCTGATTTTCAGTTTCAGATCAAGCTACCCCAGGGGGAAAGGTTACTGCATAAAGTTACTCGTCACTGTCTCACGCCAGACCTGCTGTGCTGGTGCTCCTTAAATCAGAATGAGCTAGGATGCCTTAAACAGTTTTCTGTTTTTGCAAACAGCATACCTGGACTGAAACAATTCAATCAACACTACTAACAACACTCCCCTATTCTGCCTGGACACCAGTTTCTGCCTGCACAGTTACTTTCTGGTTTGCAGCTTTAATCACAGACCGAATGCTAAGAAGTGATGAATTAATGATAAGCTTTGGGAAGAAGTATCTACTCCATACCCTGTTTTCTTCAGCATTAAAAGCTACTTTAAAGAAGCCAGAGATACACAAATATTCCAGCTGGTTCATATTCAGCTTGTTTTTCTGAAGGAACAAGTCTCAGAATAGAAAGTGTTTTCCTACTACACACACACACAAAAAACAACTTGTCTAATTCTGCTGGCTAATTTAAATACAACTTCTCTCCCTGTTATTAAGCTAACTTTAGTATTAGCCTTTCAAATTAATTACAAAGTAAAATCAATCATTCAGATTTTCTACCCACTCAGCAACTACTTCCTGCAACCCCGCCATCTGTAACCCCGCTCTGCCCCCGGACAGCCGCATGGCATAGGCCATTGCCAACCACTTGACCTGCACTACCACAGCCTAAGAAACAGGAAAAAAACACCACACGAGGTAGGAAGTGCTTCAGCAGTGGTGCTAATCGCGTTTTTGAAACCACAGTATGCTCATTCTGGTGCAAACCACCCAGGCTTTGTATTGTCCAAGAGCACTGGTAGAGGCAAGGTGACACACCACTAGTGCACTGTTTGGATGGGCAGGACTCCACTGATCAATGTGCAAGGACAAAACAGCTGCTTTCTTTTAGATGCTCATTTGCTTTACAATTGCTGAAAAGGGCTGATTGGTTCTTCTAACCAATTGCTGAATGTAAAATATATTCTCAAAAGTGCATATTCAAAGAAATTTACACTATCTGTAACTCGTACACCTAGACATTTTTGTTCACCCGCAAAAGGCAAGCAAATCCAGGACAAAGAAGCAGAAGTGGTGAATCTTGAGTCTGGAAAGAGAGGAGCAGGAAGGGAAGCTCTCTGAACCATGACTCCAGCTCTCCACTCTCACTTGCTACCCCGGAGATGTCTGTAAGAACCTTTAGAAATCCTCGGACTTCACCCAACTGAAAATGATCACGTTCTGGAATAGTTGATCCTCCTCATCTTCAGAGATAGCAACGAAACATTGCCGTATTTGTCAAATAATTTCCATCCCCCACGCCTCTCCCTCACTGTTAGTTTAAAGCAGAGTTGCCCTTACAGTGGAGGACCGTTACCACAGATGAGTTTGGACATCTCACGTGCCTGGTGACAGGACAAGGGGGAATGGGCTAAAGTTGCGCCAGGGGAGGTTTAGGTTGGATATTAGGAAGAACTTCTTTACTGAAAGGGTTGTTAGGCACTGGAATGGGCTGCCCAGGGAAGTGGTTGAGTCATCATCCCTGGAGGTCTTTAAAAGACGTTTAGATGTAGAGCTTAGGGATCTGGTTTAGGGGAGGACTTGTTAGTGTTAGGTCAGAGGTTGGACTCAGTGATCTTGGAGGTCTCTTCCAACCTAGATGATTTTGTGATTTGTGATCTTCAGAAAGTATGTGACTAAACCAGAAGGATGTGCTATTTGACAGGGTTAAGTCTCTCCTTAAGCTGAAGAGGATCAGAAGGTGAAAAAGAGTTACATGGGCAGTCCCTGGAGACACATGACATGCAGCTGGGCCATCAGAAACAAGCACTGCTGGACCTAGAGCTTCCTTTAGGCATATAAAAAAAAAAAAAGTCGTTCTGAGAATAGGTATTCAATATGTCAGACTCCTTAGGAAAAAACATGCACTTCTTTAATTGGGCTTTTTACTGAAAAAAAAAAAAAAAGGGAAAAAAAACCTGCAATTGCAGTAAGAGAATTGTGGTTAGCAGAGGCAGTGAGTCAAAGAACTTCCTATTCATGTTCACTTTTGTGTCTGACAGGCTGATTAAAGATGCCTGAACCAAGCAACAGGTTTCCTAAGCCATTGGAGGCATAAGAAAATGTCTTAAGTCATGACTGGAGTCTGCCAACACGGGACTAACAGTGCAAAGAAATGAAAACTAATACTTTACATCTCCAGAGGGAACATCATCATAAGCAACTGAAGTAAATGGGAGGAGTGATTCCAAGTCAAAGCAATCAACTAAAAAAGCTGTAATTTTTACTTGCAAATGGCAGCAGCCAGAAAATACACAGAAAAATAAAACTAAGCAAGATCATCTGTGGCAGTGGTGCATTGTATTTCTCCTTTTATTGTTTTTAGCTGTTTAGAAAAGCTTCCTCCAAGCAGATTTTGCAGCTGTCCTAACTCAGTGCACACTTTTCAGAAAAGCTCTAGGTGCTCTATTGAGATAAGAAATAAATCTGTTTTGCAGATGGAAGAGCAACATAAATTGCAGGAATGCAAACCAGCTTCTGCTAAATAATTTGCCTGAATTCCTTCGTAGCAGCTCAGCATGAGGAGCAGCTTTAGGTTCTTCATCATCTCGTAGGCATGTATGTTCCTCTAAGTTTCCCAAGTGGGAGAGGCAATTCTCACCAGACAACAGTCAAATCAAGGAGCTCATTCCCTACATTTGGATCACACCGATCGCAAACATACAAGTGGTGCCAATATAGTGGGACAAAGGAAGAATTTCCAGAAGCACAATGTCAGAAACATGTCAAAGGAATCTCAAAAGCAAAACACACTCACTGCCAAGTGAAGTTACTCCAATTCCAAGGACAGCCAGCAACTTAAAATGCTACATAATTTATTTCAGAAAACAAATGTATCTGGCTGCAAAGCCCTCCAAGAGGGAAAAAAAAAATAAAAAAAAATGTAAACCTCATTAGCAAACCCTCTTATACTGTTTTCAATCTAAATCCAGCAATCTCATCTGACCTAGGAGAAGGAGAAGTGATCTCAGCAGTTCCAGCTGTCACAGGTTTGGGCACCAAAAGATTTACAGAAACCAAAGGATGCTGAAAAAATTAAGATTGATATTCACAAAGACAACCTAGACCTCGCAGAACTGTTTGTACAAGAACATGAGCAAGCCCTTTACAGAAGTTCAAGTACTTTCCAATTCCACTCAAACTGAGCATACCATCATCCATGTCTACATTCAGCAGCCCATGTTCTGCAAACAGCAACAAAAAGGATGCTAGTTAACCACGCAGAAAAGAGCAGAATGTTTCGGAGAATACTCCATTTAAAAGAAAACAAAGCAAAAGAAGGAAATGGTAAAGGTATAGACAATCAGAACCTCAGTCGCAAGGTCCATTTTGCTACTGATAACATTCTTTTAAGCATCAAAGCAAGCAATCACTCTACCAATTTTCTACTTCACTGCCACATAAAAGAAAACAGAATAACTCAGAAAAGACGAGAATTTTCAGGAAGAAAAACTTGATATCTTCAAAAACACTACGCATTCCTATTTCAAATAATAAGAAATTAAAGAATGTCTTTATCAAAAGCATTTTAGAAAAGTCTTCAACTTGACTGCTGGCAACTCCAGCCCTAACTCCCGTAACTTCTGTTATTAACCCACTCGTAGCTTTGACAATAAACTCAGTAAATAATAGAAAACTGCTCCAAAAAGTTGTGTTGCATTTCTCTTCGGTTGTTTTTGTTGTTGTTTGTTTTTGTTTTTGCTTTTTTTTTTTAAAAAAAAAAAAAAGAAAAATAGTAAGAAAAAAAAAGTCCAAGATTGAATACTTCAGAAAGTACATGTTTCAAAAACCCTACAGCTACTGAGGAAGCACTAGATTGCTAAAATTGATGGACAAAAGTCAGCAAGCAAATAACATTTATTTTTCTACTAGAAGAGGACTTTCAGCCAAAAACTATTAGTGAAAACTTGATAGACTCAGACAAGACGCTTCATTAAGGTGCCCAACTCATCCCAAGTTTGGTATAAGGCAGGGGAAACAGTGGACAGAAACTGTCCAAGATCCAGGTTGCATTAATCCCTTTCTCTTGATTTCCATATGTCTGTGTGTGCAATCAAAAAACTCACATCCCAGAGCTATTTTAAGCTCCATTAGTTAACCACTGATCAGACACTCGGAAAGTGCCAAAGAAAAAGTCAAGCCTATTAAGGTGATGTCGGAAACAGAAGCCAAAACATAGAAGGCCAGTCCACACGTGGGCCGAGTGCCCGCCCAAGAGAAGCAAGCACGTGTAACACAACAGCTGCAGAGGGATCCAGGAGCACCGTTCCAGGCACTGCTCGTCCTGAGGGGCTTCCAGCTGGCTAGGCACACGCACACGTCTGCCGCATGACCCCTCAAGAACAACTCCAGGCTGACCGCGCCGCCGACTTCAGACAGAAGAGGTGGGGTTTGAATCTTGCTCTGGTGAGATAGTGCTGTCCACATCAACAAACTTTCCCTAAAGCCCAAATACATCAATGTCTAATCCAATTCTGGAGAAAACACAACAAAGATTGTCTGTTAGCCAAGTATTTCCAGATCTTCTGTGAATAATGTGCAAAGCATTGCCTAGAGATCCCTTTAGGCATGGCGTAAACGAAAATTATTATTTTGTTTTTATTTTTTAAGTCCAAGATACTGTACTTGATGGCAGGTTTTTTTGTTGTTGATGATGTTTGAACAACTGCAGAGTTGTAACTCTGGCAGTCCACACAGTTTACACGATGCAGCTGAGGCCTACTGCCTTACTGCCATCACACACTTCTGGTCGCCTTGACCGTAACGCAAAACCATTCTTTGGCTTTAGTCTATGCACGCATCTCAGCACACAAACATCTTTATTTCATGTTTGGATAATTTTGCTAATAATTGCAGGACATATTTTATAAATAATTACTCTTTGTTTTCCACATATTTCAGTGACAGCTCAGTGGAAGAAAATACTGAAAACAGATTTCAGTACCACAACAGGCTATCCTGGGATTCAGCTTAGGGTCTTCTAGGCTTGTCATTATTACAAATCTGTTCAAAATGCAGTCTATCTACTTTAATCCGTACCATTAGTCCAAACCCACCTATTCATAAAGTTAGCCCTGTTAGGACAAACAAAAGTAGAAAAAAATCTGGCATAACTCCACATACTCTCTTTTAGACTAACAGGATGTACAGTAAGAAGCTCTCTATTCAAAATATTTTAACACAGCATAGTTCCTGCCTACGGTCTTAAAAGCCATTTATTTTTTTTACATGATATCAGCAATAACCGTTTCAGGGCTTAACAGAGATTTGGAATTTAAATTCAGGCAAACTACATTTTTCAGATAATTTTATTTCAAAACAACAACTGAAATGTGACTTTAGGTACTCAAAGAAAAAACTATGCTCACACCATTACTTCTTCCTCAAAACCGTACATAGCTTTTTATCTTCTCAAAATGCACAGTTTGGCAGAGGTGGGAGGGAGAATTCAGCAAAGCAACTGGAGAGGAACATGAGGGAAAGCACACTACTCTACCCAACAACAGAACACTTCCAGAGACAACAACAAAACAGACAGTCAGTCCATGAACACAGGAGATTACGTGAAATCCTAAGTTTTTACATTTAGGTGTCTAGAAACAAGAACCAAAACAAAGCTCTTTGCAACTTGAGATCTGTTCTTGACATTAAACCCTGCATATAGATCAGTCTTACTCCATTAACATACTAATGTTGCACTGTGGGTGTTTTCATTTTTAAAAATTTTATTTTAAAAATTACAGAAATGAAAAACCCTTGTGCCAGTACAACTACCAGATAAGAAAACAAAGATCAAGTACTCACGCTGTGAATAAAGCAGTATCTGAAATTCCAAGAGGGCACAGGTAAAGAGTTGAACCACATTTTCTACTCCAAGCAATTCAAAAACTTCTTTAACTGGAAAATCAAATAATGGTAGTTCATTGGTGCTTGGCCTCTGGCAGATAATTGGTCCATAAACACCCGAAAATTTTAATGACCTTCCTGCTGGAGGAAGAGGAACCTCATAGAGAATATTGTAGATGTAGCTTTCTAAAGGTAGAGGTGGCGGCTGAGGTGAAGTCACTGCTTGGTGGAGCTGTTCTAGTACTTTCTTACAAGCTTTCATGAAAGACATTGGAGTAATCAGACAAATGCACTTTGAGACATAGAGTGTGTCTCTGCTAATGTCATACGAGTTAAAACGCTGTAGCTTTGAAACAGAAGTGCCATTGCAGTCCCCAGTGCCGCTGCAGCTATCTTTGTCATTTGTGGGTGGAGTATGAAGAATGTCATATTCAGCATTGTGCATATGATACAACGTCTGCATTGCACTGCAGATCTGTTTGCTAGTAACTTCCTCAAAGAATGTGAGAGAAAATCCAAATGTCCGTGAGCCATCTTCGCGAGTAATAATAAAAGAGTGGAACTGAGGTTCTCTAGAATCAGCTTGTGTCTTGAAAGCAAGCCCTTTAGGCATACAGAGCTACAAAAAAAAAAGAAGGGGGGAAGGGAAATAGTATCGGTTAACACTTTTTTCTATCCTCCTGCCTCATTGATGAATGGAGCATTCATTAATATAGGATTTAGAATCCACAGATTGCTATCACGTTTCAGATTAAAAATGTATTAAGTGTTACATCTCTGTACGATATATTTATACACATTCAAATTAGAAAAAGTAAAGGAACATGTTGAAAGGACTGTATGTGGTTTCTACTGAGAGCGATAACCATTTTGTTACAAAGCTCAATGATAATAAAACAACAAAATACAAACTCACTTAAACGTATTTTATTCACTAGGGCTAGAAACCAGGACAAGAAAAGTACTATATTTGGTCTAAATGAAAAAACTACACTGCATTCCTTTAAACAGAAACTCACGCGCAAAGAAGATTCATTAATCACACTCACTTATTTCTCCCAACTATTCTGTAAAATGTAACATAAAAAGTTGTAAAGAAAATAAAAAATGTCATATGTATGCATCACTTATCAGTTTTAACTAGGTTTGCTTTAAAAACATATCTCAATTAAATGCGAAAATCTTTTGAGTCTGCAAAATTTAAAGCATTTTTTTTTTTTTTTTACAGTCTATAACAGACTTCACACAACAACTTTATTTTTCGTCAAGGAAAATACAAGTGAATGCCTTCACTTGTTAAGGTAGGTATTTGTCTTAAAAGCAAAAGCCACTAAGTGATACTGACCATTCCCACTGCATCCTGGTCAAAGGGGTTCCATTCAACATTCTCAGGATAGCGAGCAAGAACTTTGGACTTAAATGTGCGTCTTAACGGAGTCTGTTCAAAGTTTTCTCCTGAAGGTGAAAGAAAGACACTCAAGTAAATATTTCATTCTCTTTTTAAGCTCAAACAAGGCCAAAAAGCGGGACATCAGCAGGTAGATGTGAGGATTAAGTGATTTAAACACACACATTCCTTTTAAGAGAAGAAGAAAATGCAAGACAGTTAGTTAAAGCATATCATTAGACTGCAGATATTAGCAAGGATTGGCACTGTAACATTTCTGTATCATTAAGTATCTGTGCTTCTCCTTAAGTGTGACTGTCTTCAGACTGTGATTATGACAGAAATTCTCTAAATTACTCTTCAAATACTTCAGATTCTCATTAAAGCATAGTTAAAGCTTCAGGTTCAGTGAAATTTTGTTACTGAAGAAAAGCACAAATAGACAAGAGACAAAGATGATGCAAGTGTAAGATAAACATAAAAGTGGCATCACTTAGTTTCTTCTTCAAGACTTAGGAAAAAAGGGCATCCACCATCTATTACAAAAAGTTAGCTGTGAAGAGAGAGTCTAAGGGGTTAAAAGATCAAGAGGCATGAAGACAGGGTATGAGGAGAATTAAAAACTGTGCTTTTTTTCCTCACACGTTTTCCTTTACCTTCTGTTGTACTTGAAATGAAACGGCTGGCACCATCTCGGGTTTTAGAGGCCTGTATATACTGGCATAAAGCTATATAACAAATAAAAACAACACTGCATTATAAATTTTATACTGTCAACTGTAATTATAATAGCTAACACATACCAGCAAACAACATGTAAGTATTCTATGCTGAACTGGCAAGCACGACAGCGAGTCTACTCTCCCAGTATGGTTTCTGTACATACACAACGTTACACAAACGTCACATTTCAGACAGATACTTCTTGAAGGAGGTGATTGATACGTAGCAGCAGCTCCCAGTTCCCGTACTCTCAGCCACTACACTGACGCAACAATAGTAATTAGTTACCTGTTAAACGAAGGAAAGCGTTACGTGTTAAACTCTAAAATACTCCCAAAGAGCAGTTGATGCAATTAGCCCCAAGGACAAGAACGTTTCAAGGCCTACAGAAGTATATATATGAATTTAAGCAGCATGGTTCTAACTTTTCACGGACTCTGTCCGTACACTAGACTGGCTGATAAAACCTCGCTTAAAACCTCCCACATTCTCCCTAGAGCAACACACGTCCATTGTGATAGCAGGAAGTAACTACACAGTTACTCTTCTGAATGCACAGTTTCTTCAAAAAGAAAAAAAAAAAAAAGGGAAAAAAGCACAACTGCACAGCTTAAAATAAGCGTTGCTGTCTTACCAGAATGCAATTAGCTAAGCGATCATGCAGCTGTTGGCAGCTGCACTAACAATCAGTCGGAATTGCATGAAATCATACGATTTAAACAAATCAAACTGTTTCAGCAACACCTGCCAAAGAGAAAACACTCTTCAACTCCTCTCTTATTTCCTTGCACGCTGCAATTACGTGGCAATAGACATTGATTTTGAAAATGGCTGGGTTTGTTCTCTACTTTACAGTAGTATTTAAGACTCGGTTTCTAAACCAACCAGGATCTTTGTTCTGGGGAACCGTTACCTCCACACAGAGGCGGTTATAGCACCGTAGACAATAAAGAACCGGACAAACACATCACACTACCGGCAAGAAAACTGTTTCCAGAGAATGCTTACAAGTACTTTGAGGTTAATGTCACCTGACTTTGGATCAGGGTTTAAGTACATCTGAAATATCCCCTCAGGGACCTTATCCTGCATCAGGACCTAGGACAGGTCTCGCGGTACCTAACATACTCCTGTCCACTTCATTGATCCTACTTTATAGCACTGAGATTAAAGTGCAGATAGTTTTTTTCTTTTTGTCTCAAAAGCAACAGCTTTTTTTTATTTTCCATAAAAAAACGACCCTGACTAGATTTGCATTATTTTGTTCAGTGATAACATTGCTCAGAAAGAAAAAAAAAATGCCTATCTGGGAAGTCAAAAATATGTATATAGAAAGAGATTTGGGGAAAAAAATCAAAGCTTCCCTAAGATATAGCCATATTGGGAAAGAGTAGAGTCAGTGCCAGAAAACATTTAATAACAACACTCGCACAAGAGCTAAAAACCCCTTACAAGATGCAAATAAGGATTTAAAGAAACTTCCAATCTCCCAGAAGGGGAAAGAAGAGAACATCACATCACATCTCTGCTCACTGACGCATACACAGAGAGAATCCTCTGTAAAAGAGGTTTTAAAAAATAAGTCAGGAGGTTTAGCACACCTACTTGTTTTCTATATTTACATCTGTGCAGATGATGTCATGTCAGCTTTTTTTTTTTTTAATGGCTGAGGAAAAACCTCAGAGATTTACTAAGCCGGTTTGTTCCCCCTCTCCCCATAGGTAAGGAACAAATCTGAATGTCAAGTTTCCTCCTGCTCTTGGAGAGCACACATCACGATTCCTGGATTCACCCATGTGCACCATCACACATATTTTCGAAAGAAAAAAAAATGTGACTCACAGACCTAATCATTGGGATAATCAATAGTGCAAAATATACGACGATGCTCGTGCTTTCTGATCACAGAAACCCACCCCCAACATGGAGGCAGAAGCACAACGCCTTCCTGCATCTGGTCAAACAATTCGGCCACTGCACAGCTCTTGTCAGAGAGCCTCTACACTTCACTTCTTTCCTGGTTTCCTATCTGTCCTGTAGACTTTTGCACGATGCTCATCATCTTTTGCACATCAGCACGGTTTTTAGTTTGTTAGCTCTCTCTTTTTGTTAGAACCTCCCTGCTTGTAACACAGCAAACCACGAGACCTTCAGATCAAGCAAGGCTGAATTCAGAAGACACCGATGGGGCAGGGAATCCCAAGGGAGAGCTCCCTGACACCTGCAAAGTTCAGCCCAGGAACAGAAAGAGGATCTGTGCGGCTCCGGACACTGACTGGACGATTCTCTTGCCATTACAACCAGTAAGAACCTGAGCACCTGCGGGTCCATTGTCTCCCCTTTCATTTCTTCCTCTGACCACCTAGAGCTTATCGCTAGACATCCATCAAAAGACAGGAAAAAAAATCTACAAACGATATTTGCTTATACCCAGCGTCTGAATGCAATTAACCCTTAATTCCTAAATTTATGAGCAGTTCGAATCTTCTCACACACAATCCTTGCTCCAGCAAAACACCAGGTGCAGCAAATCTCCAGAAGGCAAAAAATAAATAAAGGTTTCAAGATCCATCTCTTTATAAATCAGAGATATGATTAATTTAATACTCGTTGAAAGGGTTTTGATAAAAACTCTGAAGAAAGGTTTTAACAAATGCAGGAGAAACATCAAAAATGGACACGTGTATTCTAGAACAGAAAATTAAGATGTAAGAGAATATAAACCAATAAAAGTACATATCCTACAATTTTCGGAATGTCCTAAGTGTGAGAACTTGAACTCTATTAAAGGACTACTACCATCAGATCCTGCTTTACATATGGCTCCTCTCTTTAGACGATTCTGGCCTATGCGTCTGTAATTTGGGCTTCCTAATTACAAGCACATTAGAAAAGCTAATGCACACATGCCGAGTGCGGTACATTTGAGCTAACAACAGTCTCATCTTGCTGAGTGGTGTTTTAGCAAGACACCTCATGCTGACTGTAAGCCACATTGCCGTGCAGACCTGCAGCTCGTGCAGGCAGCCTCTGGCTGGTTTTTATGCTCCACCTTGCTCTTACCTGTGACTTCTCTTGCTGCTCCACCTGCAAGCAGAGGACAGCAGCGCCTGTCTTGGGCTGCTCGGAGGCTGGGCTTACAAACTCAAAAACAGACACACCACGTGGAGCTGCTAATCCGTGGGACACAGCGTTGCTTTGGCAGTCCCTGCATACAACTCCCCCTGTCCATGTAAACAACTTCTCTACAAGATCGCACAGGGGAAAAAAAGTTACGGAAACCAGAGTGAAGCACAGCATCTTGCTGGTTATTGAAGAATGCCATCTACCGAGCTTTCCTCGGCTTTGAGGGGGGGTAAAAAGAGGAGTGAATCCTGAAGGTCTTCTACCCTTTCCTGATTTACTCTGGAAAAAATAAAAAAATAATCCAATTTGTTACCTTCACATTCCTAAGGAAAAGAAAAAGGTCCTCCCAACAAAGTAATGGGAAAAGTGGTTATGCAACTGACAGGCCCAATTACTCATGACTTCCTCCCAATATATAAACCGTAAATATACTTTTTAGTTGACACTTGTAATTGGAAATGAAAAGGATGAAATTTTGAGCTCTCGATAAAAACAAAAAGGAAGACAAGCCCCCTCTGAATGGCTGGGAATTCAGACTAAATCCTACCACCACAGACACACCTCTCGCTCCTTCCTCCTCCTTTTTGCCTATGCCATTTGCAATATCACGCTTACGGAACTGGGAGGGCAATTCATGGCTACTGTCACCGTTATTCATCTCATGTAACCATGTGGAAAGATATTTCCTGCCCAACCTTCACGTGTGGTCACAAAACAAGCTACAGCTGTACTGAAACTCAACACATAGCCCAGAAATCCAAGCCCTGCCTGCCAGTCATACACATCTTTTCAGGTGGCTTATGGCAACAGAAGCAATACGTGTTCAGATGGACTGCTCGCAAATTTCCAACGCAAGTTCCCAAGGAAACCTTTACATGATTCTAAGGGTTTCATTTTCCCTACTGAGGAGCTTATTTCTTTTTCGGTTGCTTCTAACCCTTCCCTATTTTGTTCTCTTCACTACATCAGTCGTCCTTCTTCGTAGGCCACACCCTGCCGTGCAAAGTTCCCATCCCGTAACACGCCTAGCACAAACAGCGCCGTCTGCCTTAAGTTGTCCCTACTTAGGAAGGACAAACTGGACAAAAATTGATAGGGATATTTCACAAACAAAACTATGTTTTCGTCTTTTTAATTGAAAAATCAAAGCTTTTATATATGCTATCAATTCATCACTTGGCTTTAGTTCTTAGAAGATGACTGCGGCGCTACAGCTCGAAAATAGATGCAGGACTAAGAACTACACGGGAATCTCTCCCTGCAACTTGGCTGGAGAAGCCTTTGAGCAGCAATCTGAAGGGTAGAATCTGGCTCAGTTCTCCTGCTCTGACAATAAAGCAAGTCAGAAGCAGCTGTCCTCGTTACCAGAAGTGCCTGACACAAGATCTGAATGGTCATGCAACGCTGATTTTAAAGAATCATTAATACTGCCACCTTCATTTGTTCCCTGAGCGCTCTGATCTGCTCAAGATAATTATAAAACATAGAAATCCAGAAGGCTCTACCAATCCTGATTGTTTGTTGCTTTCACCTTGCCAAGCAGCTTAGTTCTTTAAATTCCCATGACGTAGCCCGCTATTCATTCCATTCACTCAGTTTTGGTGTATTTTTATACGTTATATCTTCGAATGGAAAATGATATTAGAAATAGTATGTAATCAAAACATTATGGTTATCTTTTCCACATAAGGACACATTCACGTGAAGTTTTTCAGCATACGGAGGTTGTACATACGATTCCTGATGCCACTAAAATGAGTGTCTTGTTTATATGTTTAGATATAAAGACAAATAATTTTCTGGAAAGAATGTGATCCTTAAAAATTACATTTACTGAACATAAAATCACTCCAGCTCTAGAATCCATGGTCCAAGTCTGAACAAAAATAGTGGGCTGGCAAAACAGGTAGTGTGCATATTTCTGGAATCCACACTGTAGAAATTATGGAAGAGTGGAGCAAATGAGAAAAATTAGGACAAGGTTGGAGAGAGTGGAGGATGACAACACTGGAGAGAAGAGTTTGCATGCACCTTGGGAGATCTAATGACTTCTTTATTAGCCAAACTGTTGGATGACCAACAGTTGACCTGGTTGCACCATAAAATACAGGTGATAAAGATGTCTCTAGACATGGATAAACAGTCACAACAAGAACCAATGTCTTAAAACTAAAGCCAAAGGAGATGTGTTAAAAATAATGCTCACATTAACATTCTAATTTATTCCTAGAAGTGGCTGGACTTTAGAGATGCTACCTTGCAAATGGCCCTGGAATGAAAAGCATGCTATACAGGAACCAGCCATTCTAAGATACGCTCGCAGAAAGACAGGAAGGGATGCTTTCTATCACAGGAAAGATTTTTCAGAACCCCATATTCTAATATTAAAGAAAAGTCATTTAAATGCATAGCTAGAGAGCTATTAATATTCCAATAATTAGCCAAAGTCCATTTCAAAAACTGAAAATAAGCAGTACATTTATCTGATTCCTTTTTAAACTGTTAAGCCACATATAACTGCAAATAAACTACAACATAGGAAACACTCGGTTTGGCAGATTAAGGTAAGAAATTCATTAAACAAGAATTCTTGGAGTAAAAACTATGATTCAAGGAACACTACAGCTGCCAGATCCGTAAGCAGTCACTCCATCAACAGACAAATGCCTTCAGACCGTGACTTGCTTCCTTCCTCCCAGCTCCGTCTCCTTAGGCAGAACTGTACGTGTTTCTCATTAGAGAGGACTCCCTTTCTGAGATAACTTCCTCCTTGAATATACACCAAAATGAATTCTTCACTTTTCTGCTGAAGCCCATTAACCCGCTGTCCTGCAGTTCTATCCTCTCCCCTCCCCGCTGCCGGCCAGACCATCAGGCACAGTGCAAGCTGAAGAGGTGCTTCCACCAGTTGCTCTGTTGCTTGCATTGGAACTTCAGCAGTCTTGAAAGTGGGTCAGACTATTCATATCAGAAAATTCATACTCATATCCGAAAATTCATATCACATTCGTTTTCTTGCAGAACTGCTGTCTTAGCAGATGAAATCAGGGGTTTCATCCACGGCTGCCATTCCACGGGATTTGTAACAAATCCACAACCTGTGACTCTCACGTCTGTGTCTTTCTCTAATGACTTCATTATTCAAGTTACTGTTCTACTTTCGCTGACAAAAGAACTCAAAGGCAAAGGAAGTCCACTGCCTAGCTTTCTAAAACAAAGGTAGGAAAACATGTTAGGGACGCACCGCCCTATGCTTAAGCGTAACTGAACTGTACGTTGGGTGGAGTGCCATCCTTCATCTGCAGAAGTCAAAAGAATTTCTTTAGAGGAAGCAGAGAGAAGAGGAAGAAAATAACCAGTGTGATGAAAGGCCCCTATTTATTTTTGGCCTGTTTGCCAACTAAGGAATGCAAGCTCGCTTCTAACAATCCCGTATTCCAATCCCATGAGAACATGTTCCTTTCAGTACACAACATATATTTTAACATCCAGTGGAGAATATAATTCTTCCTCTTGCAGCCACTAAAAATACGAGAAGGACAAAAAGACAGGTTAACTCTCATCTGTTGACTGTAAAAGACCCTGATGTTTTCTTTTTTTCTTTGGCCTTTCCTATTTTCAAGAACCGTGATATGAAGAATCTCACTGTGAACTGAAAAAATTATGAGTTAATTTCACCGTGTAACTGGATATTTGTTGTAAATTCCACTGGATACCGACGACATCTTGACCATCCATTGCTTCAGTGGTGTACATACTTCTAAGCTGCAAGATCAGGAAACCAAAAGCTTTTGTTTTTAGGTTTCTGGTACAGTTTTAAGGAAGGTGGAAAGAGCTGGGGCAGGGAAGAGGCAAAGGAAGCCGTCAAGAATCTAATGCAGCCTTTCAGAAAAGGAACAAGAAACCCCCCCAGCTTCCATGTTTAAAAACATCCCAAGCCCACCGATTTTCCTTCACTACTCTGTAGGTAGGATAGCAGATGGACACAATGTATTTTATACATTTATACCAAGACTGCCTGATAGAAATTTTCAAAAAAGCACTCTTAAAAACAGAATTGTTTTTACAAGGCTTTTTTTTTTTTTCCTGCTTTAGTCACAGCAAAAATAACAAAAAGATATTTAGCTCTGTTTTCAACTAAACAACAGAAGCAGCATTCAAAATTACAATGACAGGCATATTGTCAGCCACAGCAGGGAGCAGGGCGGGTACATGTCTTCCACAGAACAAATCTGAAATACTTGCAAAAGAAGACACTAAGAAACAAAGAGAGTGGCCTATCCTCAGAATAGAACAGAACTCTTTTACATGTACTAGAAATATAAAACAGACGTGGAGATGAGCGTATTTTAAGTATATTTAATATAGAAATCAGCTGTTCCCCTCATGCCCTTCCAACACCAGCAGACCCAGAGGACCTGCTTCAGAAAACTTTAAAATAAAAATAAAAATAAAAATAAATAAATAAAAAATTAATCAGATGTGCTAACAGTTTGGTCTAGGTATATGACAAACTCTGAAGTTCGTCCTAGCTCTAGCTATATCCTTCCTTATCATCTCATCAATCATTTCTCTCAAGTTTTCTTTGCTTTCATATGTACCACATCAAGCTCACCTTTCTTCTTCACAAGAAGAAAGATTCATGTCTGGAAAAAAAATAAAAATAAAAAAGTTTTCAATATGAAAATCTGACTAGAAGTAAGAGGAAGAACAAAGTGCAGTGCTTTTATTCAGTCCTAAAAACACAAGACACAGGTCCGAGCTAGCTCCTTCTGGGTATCACCCCTTTGTTCAGAGTCAGGAGCAACGATTGTTCGTGGTTCCACAGAACCAAGAGTTTGAGTTAAATGCCTTCTGTGGTTGAGCTTCAAGAAAGAAAAACATTGTGTTATACAACTTTTTTTCATTGTGGAAGACATTACATGAAGGAAAGGGGAAAGAAAAAAAATACAAAATTATAAACAGACTGAAAAAAAACCACCACAACCTCCCCCTCTTAAAACAAAGAAAACAACACCCCCCTTAGTACTTCCCAGAGAGCACACTGTCACCCACACACGGTCAGCTCTGGCCTGTTCAAGGAATCAATTATCAAAAGAATCCTCACACCGCCTCCTTCAGCGGCTATGTCCAGATTCTTTAATTTTCCAAGCCAAGATTAGGCCCCACCTGTAACACGGCAGCCATGCTCAAGGCTAGGTGTGCAAGGACAGACCCGTGTGGAGGAAATGCTAGTTCGTGGGGCACATGAACACTGTGACACCTACCTAATCCTCGGTGCACGCGATGAACCTGCAGTATTTAAAAGCAACCTCACTCTCGCCCTCTGAATCATGAAACCCTGAGAGGTGAGGTCAGGTCCTGCAGATCGCTCACATGGATTTCAGCCTCACAAAGTCCCTGGCGGAGCTGTGTTTGACAGCACCTACGTCAGTTCAGCCGATGGCTGTGCATTACCAACCTCTTTCCTCCCTCTGAGGCACGATGCCCCCTGGACCCAGTGCCTCACCAAACCACGTCCGACAGGACCAGCCTGCCCCCATGCAAGGGAAGGGGGCAGAAGCACAGAAAGGCCAGGGGATGGTAGACCGCAAGAGCCTACAGCTGGATTCGCCCGGCTGCCATAAGATGTCTGCCAGATTCGTTCTCAGAAAGACTGAGATGTGTCTAAACAGAAATGTTACCAGCCTTCAGTCAAAGTGTAGAATGAGGTCCCTCAGATTTCAGTCTCAGACCACACACATAAAAGAGTCAGAAAGGGACATGACATCCTTACGCTGGTTAGAGCTGGCACTGACCTTGTTAAATTAAGGGACTTTTCCCCAGGGTAATTCTGATGACAGCTCTGTAAGGTAGTGCTGGGCTTGGGAAGCAAACTTGGAAGGTAACAGTGGCAAGGGAGTCTGCTGAAAGCAGCAAGTTAAGAAGGAATAATTAATACATGCAAATAGTAGAACAGTTCACAAAAAAATATGCTTGTAGAGGACAGAAGCAGTACACAGACAAGAACACTGAAGAAACCTCAGGATCCCTGCCCACATCTTTCTGCAACACAGAGTACAATTGTAAACACAAAGAGCAGCAACTAGAGCTGCAAGAAGACTTTCTGAAGTCACATGAAGTCACGCTGAAAGAAAATTTCTCTGTAAAATCAACCCTGTTTCCTCACTCAGTTAAACATTAAAACATTGCTCTATCTGAAAAGAAAAGGTCACTTAGGACCGTCACGTTATCCGACTGCAGATCACTTATTCATGAAAAGCAATACAGTTTCTTTCTAAGATGCTTCAGGACTAATATGTAAACGACTCCATACAAACGTACACATCGTACCTGACTGAGGCAGATCATACAACCAGTAAAAATAAGTACATAAAGCAACATTATACACTTTCACAGGAAAGTTTGAACCTAAAGGTCTCTTGCCAATCAAACCATAAGCAAGGTAGCGTTTTCCTGGAAATACTGAGAAATTAGCCTTTAGCAGAAGTACCCCACGTAAATTCTTCATCATTTATCAGTTTGTGTTGGAATGCTTCATAATTTCTGTGCAATACTTTAAGCCTCTCAGGATTAACGTTGCAGTTCACTGCAAACTTGACTACAAACCACAAATCCGAAAAGGCTTGTCAAGAAACTCAGGGAGAACAATTACTGCACAACATACATCAGTAATTGCTTCTGACATCGTCACTTCACATGCATTATTTCTGCTATGTGAGCCCCGCAGATCAGAAGGAATTCAAAAGGTAAGTATGAGAAGTCCTTACCAAGAACACTCACACAGGACATCACTGACTGAAAAGGCAGGAAAAACCACACTGTTGGAGGATTTTGTAATTATATCAATAATCAGATCAATAATAAGATCAATAATTTGAAGATTTAGAGAAAAAAAAGTGTTTTATTATTTGCAAGTGGCAGTATTTCCCAAATAATCCATTTGAGGCTTTTTTGCATAGTTTCTCTTTTGCAGAAGAAACTGGGGGGGACTTGCGGGGGGGGCAGGGGAAAGGGCCAAAAAAAACCAAGCCATCTTTGTTGCTTTAAGGATGTGAAACTCATATGACTTTTTAAAAAAGGCTTCACAATCAGACTTGTAAACTAAATTATTTAGATGCACTTTTAGCATCATTACTCTATTCCCAAATTAGGAACACAACCAGTAACTTTTCCACTCCTCCCCACCATACCTAAGACCCTGCAAAAGAAGCTGGATCTGTAACTGGAGGGCGGGGGAACGACGGGTTCCAGGGTTTGGGGAGAGATGATTTTATACAGCACGCAGCCCCGCTGAACCTAAATGTGATAACCACAAGATTGGTGTTACAGAAACATCACCTAATAAACCGCGCCTTCACTTGTAGTGCAGCAAAGCACAGCTGCTCCTCCCTTACATCAGCTCTCCCATTCTTTATTCTCCGTATCAGCTACCCCAGCACGTCTGCCTCAGTTCCCAACGAGACAAAAGATCTTTTTGGCACTCCAACACGGCAAACAACTCAGGCTTCTTGGGAAAAGATAGAGGGGGCAGGGGCAGCGGAACAAGCTATTATCTGGATTAAAACGTTATACATGTGCCAGTGTAAGTCCAGCCAAAAGCTGTTGCCATCCGCTGCCCATCCCTAGTGACCGGTGCGAACGCAGTGTGTGGTCTCAGCCTCGGAGCTACCGGGGAGCCCCCCCCGGCACCAATACCTTGGTTAAGCTGTCTCAGAGGAGCAAAAAAGCTGAAAACCCTTCCTCCCAGCCTCAGAAGGAATCCGCAAGGACGGAGGCACACTGTTAGGGAGCTGTGGGAGGCTTGCACTGACACCATCCATATTAAGGACAAAGACAGAAAAACAAAACAAGAATGAAATCAGCCTTTGAAGAAATCCAGCAGTGGCTCCTACCAACGCAGTTGACTTCTGCAGTGAGCGCTGGTACTTCCTACCACAGCAAAACGTCCCCACGACGCGTTCCCAAGGAGCGAGCAGTATTGCAGAAGGGCTTCACTGCAAGAACCACAGCTGGCTCCAACCCCAGATGTCACGTCTTAATTCCCAGAGAAAAATACCCAACAGAGGAAATACAAAACAGGTCAGTCAGAAGAAGATATCTGATGCTTTAAGCTTGCTCTTCTTCCTCCTTGCTCCCTTTAGCAACCCCTTACAAACACCTTTCAGACAACATGAGAGCCCATAAGTACTTGGGCAGGTTGAACTTGCAGACTAACAGAGGTGCTGACAACAGCAATACCACATGGACTGCCACAAAGAAAGCTGCTGTACCAATTCGGACACAGTAAGCAACGTGTGTCGGTTCATACTTGTGACAAATGCTCTCAATTATTTCACCACAGCCGTATTTTTAAGTTTATATTAATACAGAGTACCGCTAAAATAAACCCTACCAGTAGGCAATGTCTGAGGATAAGGTGCCTGATGTATGTCTGAGGATAAGTTAAAACAGCATCACACGTTCATATTAATGAATAGAATTTTGTTATGGATTCTGAAAGGGCACGTGGAAGGGATCTACAGGAAGGGTACTGGGCACAGGGCTTCACTTAACAGCATTTTCATCTTCCCTCAAGAACGAAGCTCACCATCAGATTGGAAGCACCACGAGGCAGATCTGGGCAAATGAAATGGGAGTTTATCTATTGAATAAAATGTTTTTTGGACCACACCTTAAGTGACCTGTTCAGACTGACAAGAAGGGCAGAAAGAAATGCCGGTGACAGACTAATGACCGGCCTCGATCCTCCACAATAAGGTCGGTGGGGGTTTTCTGGTTGTGTTTGTGTTTTTTGGTTAGTTGGTTGCTTTTTTAAACAAGCCTATGATTAAATCAATCTTTCCTTTCAAGATTATAAGCATTTTCATTTACCAGCTATTTCTCCCTTGTAATACTGTTATTTCTGAACTAACTACTGCCACCTTCGCAATACGGCATTCATACGGAAGCACGATCCTTGGGTTTGAGTCTTACACTACCTACTGGCAACTCCCAGACTACACTTACACGTAAGCGTAATGCAACAGCAAGTTCATCCCTTTAATACTACCTAATAAATAAACTCCATTGACAAGTGATTATTAAAAACTAACACACCACAGAGGAGGAGAAGAAAAAAAATCTTTGGTGACAAAGGATGCAGAGTAACAATCCCAACAGTTCCATACGGCGTAGGTATTATTTTCACCACCATGCGGATCGCAGCTCGGCAAATCAACACCAAAGGGATTCCAGCAGAAAGCTGAGGCACCCCTTTGTTGTCATTACCTCTCCAGGACACAGTCTTCCACTTAAATTAAGAAATCTTATCACAACATTACAGCTTTGTAAGTTACGTAGCACACCAAAGACTTTGGTAGCGGATGTATTTCATCATTTCCCCTCTGAAGGCACAGTTTCTGTAACACACCATTGCACAGAACCTAAGAGATCTGTCGTCGCTTCCGGCACATGGTCAGCACCCGGAGACGTGCCGCTGGATGAGGCTTTAGGAAGAGCAACACACCAGGAGTTGTTTGCCTGTGGTTTTGTCCGAAAAGTTTTACTAGATGGTAGCAAACCTGTTTTAGCAGGTCACCCATCGCAAACACAACATGAAAGGGCACCTGGAGGGCCAGATCACACCAATCCGGGGATGAAAAAAAGCCCTAGCAATAGGGAGCAGCTTTAACTCATGCTAGCTAGAAAGCCCTACATATGTTATTTCTCACCAACATACGCAATCAACCGTGCATTTTCCATCAGCTGGTCAACTTTTGGGGGAAAAAGTACTACGGCTGTGCTATTCAGTAAGCTTCCAACACAGAAAGGAAAAACACCATCACAAGTGTTTCCCAAGCACAGCAGCCGGACCGAGCATCAATTCGTGCTCTCCCGCTTCGTTTACGAGTCCGACAACGGGCACCCGCACAGGGAATTGTTGCACCCGGGCGAGGATTCGGAACCTGGTTTTCAGCACAGAAATAAGAAGGGGGGGATGGAGGGGGAACGCTACACAACAACCCTTTCATTCAAAGGAGAAAGCCTTCCGGGAAGTACCGAGTGTTTCAAAGCTTGACCCGAAACCCACTGAAATCAACAGAGGCTCTTTCCGTTTATAGCTGTGGGCGCTGGAGGAGGCTATAAGCTAAAACGCTGTTTAAAACGGAAAGTGTTATCAGTCCTACTCCCATGAATTATTAATGACACAACAAATTCATCAAAACGCACTGGAATTCCAGCTAGCTCATCTGCTGTGACGTTACCATGAATTTCTTCTCCTCCCCCCTTTTTTAACCTGCTCCTCAAATCGCACACGAAGACTCCTGACAAACACAAAAACCCGTTCATCCCTCGCCCGGCACCGTGTCACAGGCAACGAGCACCACGGGACAGGGGAAAGCAGAGTGCAGGACACCTCGCACACTCCTGCTTTACCTACTACGGACGCAGCGCTTAACGGGGAAAACAGAAACAGAACATCCTGCTCCAGCCTTCAGACCTGCAGATTCAAAGGGAACATTAAAAAAGGCACTGGTCTCTCTTCCGGATTGTTGTTAGAAAGCTTGCTCAAAGTAACGCATTGTTTTTAATTTAATTAAAAGTAGAGTTATCCATGCTCCTGCTGGGATCAAGACCGCTACCGAGCGTCTTGCACCGTATTACACAAACACATACCGAGTGAATGGATTACAAAATTAACACCAGAAACCGTCTTCAGTCTAGAACCTTTGTTCAATTATGACTTCATTAATAAACATCTGTGGAACCACACTGCACGCTGTTCCCTTGCGCTTCTTAAATTAAGCCGATGCTGTAATGTAAAGTACCGTTAAAGAACAGCCCGTGGCACTGCATTCGCTCCCCGAGCATCAAGCTGTGCTTTGCACTCGTTTCAACATCAGACAAGCATGAAGGAGAGGTCCTCCTCAGCACGAGGAGCAGGTGAGAAGTTTTCTTTCAAGTCACGAAAAGAAAAAAGTTTCAATCACAGCCAAAATTTAGGAGTTCAACGCCAGAGACGATTCAAGTAACGCAGATTTCGGTCTACAAGAAAGAAGCGTTTATTCGCGTAGCTTTTCAGACGGATGCGAAAGGAATCACTAGCACATCCACAGACCGTTATAACAGCACGTCAGCTCGATAGACGAGCGTGTCACCGGCCGGGTGCTGAGCAAAAATGCCAGGCAGCAGCGTTAGGCCAAGTTTCCACCGCCACCACACGCGGGCACCTCTCTGAGCACACGGAGGTGTTCGGCGGCGAGCCGGGCACGGCACAACGCGGCACAGGGGCACAACGCGGCGCCCCCGGGCACCGCCGAGGGGCAGCGGGCGGGGACGCGCTGCTGGCGCTCCCCGCACAGCGGGCAGGGCGCGGGGCTGGCCGAGAGCCGGAGCGCGGCGGCCCGGGGGAGCCTGGCGGTGCCGCCCCCCGCCGTGCCGAACGCGCGGTGCCGCCCCCCGCCCCGCGGCCGCTCACCGGAGAGCTCGTCCGGCTCCAGCCCGGTCTCGGTGTCCAGCCCGCAGATGACGAAGTAGTCGGCGAAGCGGCCGGGTGCCGAGGAGCCGCCGCCGCTCATGCTGGAGCGCGAGGGGTGCGCGGCGCTCAGCGGCTGCGGGGCCGGGCGGCGGCGGGCGGCGGGGCTGCGCCAGCTGCGCCAGCGGCGGCGGCCGCCTCCATGGCGGAGCGGAGCGGGCAGCGCCGCACGGCATTGTGGGGGCGGCCCCCGGCTGCTCCCGGGGGGGCCGGGGGGCGGCCCGGGCCGGGAACCGCAGCGCTGCGCATGCGCAGTGAGCTCGGGGGTGACGTCATGCTGCCGGGCCGCCCGGGGAGGGGCGGCGCTGGGGGGGGGGGGGGGCCGCGTTTTTGAGCTGGTTTCTGCGTTTGGGTCGCTGACGTGACCGTTAACGGCTGAGCCCAGCCCCGTCCCCCAACACGAAAAGCATCCCCCGGGAGCAGAGAAAGGAAAATGAGAGTGCTCAACCCGAGGGCTAAGGGACAGACGGCACGTACCCGTGCCGGGAGATGAGAGCATGGCTTTTCCTGACAGGACAGAGACCTGGGATAGCCGCACCGGACTAAAATTAGACCTGCACATACATCCTTCCCCTTCCTCTCCTCACCCGGTTCTCCAGTTGTGGCTTTCACACCAGAAATCTTCCCCAGAATCCTTCCCTTCCCGCATTTCTACGAGGAAAAAATATTTTTTCCAGTCTTTCAGGATTGTTACCTAAGGTTGCTCAAGTAGTTTAAGGTCACGTCCCATCCCTAGTGCTGAATGAATCAGGTACCAGCCTAACTTAACGTGCTGTCAAGCACCTGGAACTTCACGTATTTGAATTCACATTGCGAAGACATGTGAGTTACCAATTCCTTCTGAGCACTTGGAGAGCAGCTTGGAGAAGACTTCTGTCAATAGCCCCGCAGGCCGTTGCAGCACAAGAACTAGGCTCTTAAACCATTTCTTCCCACTGAAACTGTGGAGAGCTTTTCCCTCCTTCTGGGAAATAGGAAAAGCCAAGTATTCGCTTGATTAGGATGGTACAGACCAGAGAAGTGTTATCAATGAACACGAGTATTGCTTAGGTTTGACTGGTAGTCAAATTTTAAATATAATCAATTTTAAAATAGTCAATTTTAAACCACCGGTAAACACGAGGGAGAAATTTCAAAGATAGGAGGATAACTAGATGCAATATTAGACTGAAAGTCTCAAGTTTATGAGACAAAGTGAGCACATACATTTAGAATACGTTGAGCCTGCCTGGTGATTCGAGGAAGACTAACAGAGAACAGTTGTTAAATCTGGTTGCTCCTATTCTATATTCATTAGGTATTTTCTGCCATTTTGCTTCTTAGTCTGCTTTTGATCTGGCAAAAGACACAATATTCAGCATGTGGTAAGCTTAATTTCAGTAAGTCCAAACTGTTGTTTAACCCTAATAAATAGAAGTCATAGCCAGACAGGCACAGAAGAACTTACAAGAAAGACTGGGGAAACCGAGGAAGTCGTACAGATACTGTGAGGGTTGGTTTTTTTTTTGCATCTGTAACATCTCATTCAAAGCCTAGCAGCTTTAACTTGTCAGACTTCTTGACCACTGATCCCATCACTGGAAGCTCCTAAAATACAGCTATTTTGTCACTGAACTTTGCAAACCGACTGCATGTCCTCAAGTGAGGCAATAACACTCTCAATGACACTGTGAATTCTTGGAAGTATTCTGTATGATGTTTACAAAATGTAAGGGAAGTCTTAAATCTGTGGAAACTATGTTTAGACAGAGAATAACAAAGACATACTAGCAACTACAAAGCGATTTAAAAGATTCATTGTCTTTGGCAAGTCTTTTGTTAGTGCTTCAGCAGCTGTTTTCAATGGTAAAGGCTAGGATTTTTAAGCTCGAGCCTTAAATCATAAGGACAATAAATACTTTTAAAAGACAGAATTTAACACACACGCATCTAGATTACTCCTTCTACTAGTTCACTTGAACTTCACACGGTGTCTTCAAACAGTAGATTGAAAACTGTTAGGGCGGGAATCTAAGGAATCTGTTTGATCCACAGGCTCCAAAAATATCTCAATACACGCTACCGTGTTACAGCCAAGGCAAGATTTGTGGGTATATGTTTCATCTCCTCTAGCATATTTAGGAAATAGAATACTCTTCTTGGAAAAAAAGAAGATAGCGATATCCTGGGAATACCACTTATATAAGCCTGAATTACAGTACTGGTTGTCACAGCTAAACGCAACTCAATCCAAGTATACGTATCAATGAAGTAGGTAGCTGAAGGAATGTTTGCTGTGTCAGAAAAAGGCAAAAAGAACAAGAGCAATGGATAACAATGCTGAATGTGGCAAGGCTAGCAAAAAAATAGAAAGACTGCCATGTCACAAAAGACTGCTAGCTCTCTCCCTAGTTTTTCTGTATACATCCTTTATCACAGGCTCTCTGCAACAGTTTTTGTAAGATGAGGAATGAAGTGGCTGCTTTTTGGGAAAAAATAAAAATAAAAAGTACGTGCAGTAGCAGGTGGGTGTTTCAGTCCTTCATCAGGTGGGTGTTTCAGTCCCTGAGCTAGCTACCTGGCTGAGCTGGTTCTGTTGGTTATTCAGCTTAATAATTCAGCTTAAGTAAGTGGCTGGTACAATACATGCAGCATGCTTCCAGTTCTAATACGAAGCAGAACGCAGCAATCCACACTGCATTTTAGTTACTCAGTATAAAACCAGGTTATCTACTATCACACTACACAAGATAAACGTTCTCTAGAATAACTCAGATTTGTGAAATAGTTACCAACAACAAAAAAAAAACCAGGGGCTTGGCATCACAGAACAGTTCACTGAGATTTTAAAGACACTTGCTTTTTATTTAACGTTTACTTCCTTTGTCTCAACCTTTTGGCAAGCTTTCAACATCAACATCGTGTACAGTGCAAAAAGAAGAAATCCATAAAGCAGACAAAGGAAGCAGATGAACAGAGCTAGAGCAACTTTACCTTGTGAGTCTTCCATCAGGAATTCATGTCAGAAAAAGCAAAATATGTAAGAGTTTCTATCTGAGATGAAATGAGCTATATCAATTGCCTTCCGGTGCGAAGTATAAAAACTAATTTTGTATATGTACAAGTTTAAAAAAGATTACTGTTGTACAGGATAAAGAAATAACTTCCAGCCAGCAGGAAGTCTAACTAGGTGTTCTGAAATACAGGTACAAACAGAACAAATCTCACCCACAGATGTGATCAGCAGTTCGGTTTAATTTTTACAGTCATTAAAAAAATACCACTTCAGAAGAACTCATCATAAGTGAATCAAAAATGAGGCTTAGCAGGAAGTTCGGCATACTTCATTGTCCTCAAAATACAATGTTTCACATTTTGTGTAACAGCTTTATCGTCACATGGCAAGAGGCATTTATGAATGGTGTCATGCAGATGGCGTTTACAAGGAGTTCTAGAAGATAAACAGGTCACCTGACAGCTCTTTTTTTCTGTAGTTAAACTATACCTTCCTGATCTCCGAGTTTGCTTCACGGCAGACGCTGCTTTTCTGGCAGAAATGTATGGCTCTCTCTTGGAGCACTGGCTGGATCCCCATAAAAAGCAAGCTACCGCCTTATTCCACACCACAGCACTTTCTTGCTTTTCCACAAGACTTTTTTACTTTAACACCCTCAGAGGAGGTCCTCATGGGATAGGGAATTGCCTGAGGCCATTGGCAGCTGAAGATAAACATGGAAGGGATAAGTTAAAAAAAATGCTAACTTGTTGCAAAAGGAAATAACCTTATTTTCAACCTTTTAAAGGTTTTTAAGGCTTTTGGCCACTGGGATGGGAACTTAGTCTGCAGCTGAAATGGGTTTTTCAGTATCATAGCCTGATCCCATCTACAGAGTGACGTATGACTTAATGAAAGCGCCAAGTGACAGCACGATTCATATGAAACTGAAATGGAGTTCATTCCTTCTTTAGTGTCAAGGTTCCACCAAAACCTTGGTTTTGTACAATGTAGAAGGAATTTTACAACAGCACGTTATTGACCAAAAATTGAGACAATTTAATTTTTGAGACAAGCCACCGGGTAATAATAAGTATATCATTTATTCTGAGTTAATCTGCACGGAAAATTAACTATGCAGAAGAGCAGGCTGTAAATCTACAGCTATTTCACACTCAGTATTCCAGTGGACACTCAGCTCACAACAGCTACCACTTAATACGGAGCAAATCCTCTAGGTAGATGAGCACTGAGATTAGAATTGCAGCAATTAAAAGTCACTATTCAGGCTTAAATGCCAATAAAGTACACTTTTAGACTCAATTCTAAATAGAAAACATTCCCCAAAGCTAAATGCTTACAATAAATTTGTAAACAAAGTGAAATGAGTTCCTCTACCTCCATAAAAATACCATTTACTGTGCAACCCAGATTTAAATAAAAGACCAAAATAGTTCATCAATAATATTTACTATCTATTTACATGTAATACTGCAATAAACTGGAGTCAATTAGTATTATGTTACAAAAAAGAACAAAACTTTTCAGAAGGTACCAGTACCTTTCACATTATCACATTCATGGAACTGTTCTCTCACATCTCCGATGATCTAGCATGATGAGTTAACGTGGGGATATAGACAAGTAAACCCTTGAACTGCAGCATGTGCTAACACGTCAGCTCCCACTTCAGCAGGGTGCTTCAGGAGCACAGAATTCAAGCCTATAAGCAGCACTAGTTTCAGCAGGATCAACTTAAACGTGCACCCAAATTCCTCGCTGATCAGGACCTCATCTTACGGGACTCCACTGACAATAAACACAGACTACAACAGTTGTAACTGTACAAGGGCAGGTATCACATACCTCATTTATTGGCTATACATAAGCAGACTTTTACTTCGAGGTGAATCACAGCTGCTTGTCCATTACCAGTTACTGACTTACTAGAAAATTGGATCATCCCTTTAATTTTAGGTACATTCACATAAACTTCCGTTGCATGATGCTTTGAACAGTATTTGGATTCAGTTCTTTTGCAGGAAGTGCACCAATTAATGTACCCGACACTTCTAGCCCATCGAGCTGCAATGACAAATGGTACGCTCGTTGCATATTGCTTTAGAAATGGTTATAGTACACTGAAGTCATACAGTTTTAAATCACTCAGGAAATTAAAGTTTTCTATATGATCATTTTCTTGAATTCACAGGATAAATGTATGCAAGTAAAATATTGGCAAAATAATCAACATTAAAAAAATAATCGAATTTCAAAATCAGCTAGCCACAAGTCCAGCCTGCTCTCCCAGAGCAGACTTTTACAGGGTAAGTTAGAATGATGTGACACTTCGCCTTTGTTAATCCAGTTAGTAAAGCAGATGTAGGTTCAAGTATTTAAGTCCACACAAGAGTAATAGAAGTAAACAATCAAGATGAGTGTGTCTTTGTAGTTAAAGTACTACTCAGAAAAAAATTGCTTCTGAATGAGCACCGTTATAGTATTACGCTATAGTTTTGGAACCCCAAAAGGCAAGAAAGACTGTCAATGAGAATTGTGCTCAGACCAGATCCCATGCAAGTCTACAGAGATGTACAGTATGGTACAGAAATCAGACTGAAAAAATAAGGGTTGGGTTTGGGTTTTTTGCAAGTATTAGAAAGCATTAGCTGTAGTTTGTGTCGCATTTTTTGCTCTGCATATAATCAAAGCAAAACGTGACATCTGTTTTCACTCCCCTCATCCCGAGGGCTGCACATACACCCCAAAGCAAAACACTGATGATTTGGTTATAAAACTACGTAGCACATTTCTGAACACAGTTCCTTCGGTTGCAGGTCCCGTGTTCATTTAAAGACATTCTTACCCATTACAAGCCTCCCCTTTAATTGCTTAAGATCCAATAGAAAAGCAAACATACAAATATCAGAAGTGCCAATCCTGAGATGAAACATGGGAAGTCCTGGTCCAGTTTGATCCTTATTCAAACTTCTGTTTCAGTTTCTTCTGGAAGAGAGCTGGTAGGATGGAGAGGATGGCTAGAATCATGAGAACAAAAACAGAGTTCCAGGAAACAGCTTCCCCTGCTGTTGTAAGTTGGTATAGTGTTGTTCCTGCCTTAATGGCCACAAAAGACGGCGGTGCCACACCTGGAGGGGGGAATAGAAGGGTAGAACAAGAAATTTAAGAAAGAGCAATTTCACAGGTAAGCAAAACCAAGAAAATCCCTAACTCAGTTGTCCAGCTTTTAACACCAAACCCTCAGAATTTGTTGCCTGTATTTTCTTTTTAAGATGCAGGTACATATACAAAATTCAAAGACAAAATCCCATTATCGGAACTGTTCATGCTACTTTAATACTGGTCAACGCTAATACAAGCACAGGAAACTAAAAAACTCTGTGATCTAGATTGTGCAGATAGCAAGTTGTCTCTACAAACTGGTTTTATTTAGGTTCATAATGGAAGCTTATAAATCACCTCCTAAATCACCTGGCAAAAGTAAGCAAAATACAAGGTTAAGACGTTTAGCACTACAGTAGTTACGAATTCACTCCTAGGAAGATATATTATAATAAAATGGATGGGAAGGACTTCAGATCAAAGTCACATGTCCTCACATGACTACGCTGACCTCAAAACAGAAGCCTATAGTAGGTCACAGAAGTATAATAACCACGGAGTGGAGCCACAGAAGTTACTTGTAAAGTGTTCGTACAAGGTATGTTTCCTTATAGCCTGTGTTACCCCTCATCCAGCGCATCAGAATAATTCTGAAGACTGAAATCTTTTAATGCTAAAAGCTGGACGCATCAAAAAAAGTAGACACAAAACTCTTGTGTCATCTTTCAGCTGTCCAGTCGGCGGTGATCACCACTGAACAATGCGTAAAGAGAAGCAAATAATGCCACTGCTGGCTACCCCAAACTGCAGTTGACTATTAAGAATTCTTACCTAGAAACGTGCCAATGAAAAATACTTTTAATGGCACGTTTATTACAGGAGACGTTATATTGATGAACCAATTTGGAAGAAATGGTGTTATTCTCAAAAATATTATGTAGTTAATGAGGTGTTCTCTGTGTCGTTCAACCTGGGGAAAAAACAAACAAACAAACAAAAAAACAGTAAAACCCCTGCCTTCAAAATAAGCAATGATTTTACTACAAGAGATTTGTGAGTTTTTTGTGTTTTTTTTTTTTTTTTTTTTAATCCATATAAATTTTGTAGAAATTTAAAAATTGCAAACAAATCAGTTAAACGATGACTCAAGGAAGGGAGGAAGAGTCATCAGTGAATCACTGTCACATAGCATTCAAGTTAGTCTGGAAACACCAGCCTATGCGGAGCACGAATACGTCTGAATCAGGTAACAAGTAGGCCTGCTGCTGTGCTGAACTAACCCTAGCATTAGCTCTGTCACCTCTAACAGCACGACCAGCTCGTCACCCTATTCCTAAAGGAATCTAACACGAAACGCAGCTGTACTCCTAGCTTGGAATCTTACCCTGGTGGTGGCTCTGAAGTTCATCAGGAGGCCAACACAGTCTCTAAACCTATCTGCACGTACTTTGTAACGTCTAGCACAAACATCACACAGGAGCGGCCACTTTAGTTCAGACTAGATCTGCAGCCAATTATATCCTCAGGAATAGCTCAGCTCCTTACATTACTACATCAAAGCCTCTTCTGCTCCCAGTCTGGCTTTAGAACTGCAGCCCTTTCAAACACCCACCACTCAAAGCAAGTTTTAAGGGCAGCAGAGCATCCCAACATCTCCGCTCTATCCTAGCAGGCCTTCACAAAGCCTAAGCCTAAACATGGCCACATGGCCCCAAACAGCTGGCACAAAACCACACCCGACTGTAAATCCATCTAAAATCAGGTGCAGCAACTTACCCTAGCCACAACCATGTTTTTTCCACAACATTAGCTTGAAATGCATTATTGGTCAGCAATACTTTGGTTCTGGTGTTCGGCCTTTTTTTTTTTTTTTTAATAAAATTAAATCTTAACGAAGGACTAATGCTTAATCAATGATTAATTCCGCGTATGTCTCAAAGTGCCAAAATGGTGTAGTCTTCCTAACCTGGAAACAGTGAGATATGAACCACACGTGCAATTATGGAATTTTAAAGTCACATAGGCAGTGGAAATAGTTACTATTTCCCACTTAGGGAATGGTCTGAAGATTGTCCAGAGAAGAGCGATGAAGCTGGTGAGGGGCCTGGAGAACAAGTCCTATGAGGAGCGGCTGAGCGAGCTGGAATAGTTCAGCCTGGAGAAAAGGAGGCTCAGGGGTGACCTTATTGCACTCTACAGATATCTGAAAGGAGGCTGTAGCGAGGTGGGGTTGGTCTGTTCTCCCACATGCCTGGTGACAGGACGAGGGGGAATGGGCTAAAGTTGCGCCAGGGGAGGTTTAGGTTGGATCTTAGGAAGAACTTCTTTACCGAAAGGGTTGTTAGTCACTGGAATGGGCTGCCCAGGGAAGTGGTGGAGTCACCATCCCTGGAGGTCTTTAAGACGTTTAGATGTAGAGCTTAGGGATATGGTTTAGTGGGGACTGTTAGTGTTAGGTCAGAGGTTGGACTCGGTGATCTTGAGGTCTCTTCCAACCTAGAAATTCTGTGATTCCGTTATACTGTGCTTCTAATACTTATTTGGTACAAGATTGCAAACACTATGTAATGTAACCTCCTGTGTAGGTCGCAGCTCTACATCTTAGTGAGGAACAAGTTTAAGTATTTTTATGATTCAAAAAAACCTTGAGCGGAGAACAGAGCAGTAAGTTCTGGCTCATACTTGCCAAAAAGATCTGTCTGAAAATGGTTAAGAGCATCAAACAAAAAACAAGGGGTCAAATACTGATCGTGCTAGGATTTTGTGTAGCAAAATCTGAAGTTTAATCGGATAATTAGCTTACCAAATTTCTGTTATCAGATACTGTCCCTTGGCCTAAAGGAAATTGAGCTTGTACAAAAATCAAGCAGCTTGTATGGGATACTTCTCTATAAGCCACAAAAATGGTGAATTTCAAAAATAGGTAGGAAGTTACCAGGTAAGCACATAGTAAGAACACAAAGAGGCCCTTTAAACCAGGACGAAAGCAACACCCTTTTCATATGAAGGGATATGCTGCTACTGCTCTTAAATACTAAAGCGACAAACTTCGGAATTGTCCTGACCACAGTAACTCTTGAATTTTTACAGTCAGACCTACAACCGTGTATTTTTCACCCTACTGAAAAAAAAAAACAGAAGTCAGCTTTCATTATTTCTGATACTCAGGGAGCTATTACTTCAAATGAAAACGAGACAGGCTTCCTACCCTACTGCCAGTAGCCAAACCAGAGCGGTTATCAGTGACAAACTCTTCCTAGTTGAAGAGAGATTCCCCACAGGAAATAGCACAAGCAGGAATACTCTGTTGTTTAAAAACATTCAGAAAGTAACTACACATTGTCAGAAAGAACTCAGAATCCTTTGTGACTAGATTTATGAGCACGATCCCCCCTAGTTTTCCATCCTATTCCGCTATGTATTTTCTATGAATTTCAACTTCTTGAGAAGCTTACCTGTTCTGACCATTTAACTGCTTTCTCTGTTAAGTATTTGTATACAACAGGTCGTCCCACTAAGTAGGAAAGCATATAGCAGAACGAAGCTCCAAGTCCTGAGCACTGAAAAAAAAGCAGAAAAACACTAATTAATATTAGCCTTACATCCCTATCATTATACTGACTGGATAGAGGCTGCCTCCGTGCAGTCCTCCATTAGAGAGGAAGAACTTCCTGCACCCGTTCCGTAAGAACTTTGTCGACATTAACCGGTTCCTTTAATTCCAAAGCATTTAGCTCCATATTAACAAAAAGGAGACAATGCTGATGACTTGTCAGTTAACATTGAGAGTCTCTGCACTTTTTAGATCCTGAACAGTGAAACCTTTGCAAATAAGAGACCCAATGACATTTGAAAGATTCAAACTTGAAAATTCATCACCTTAGCCCTCTGTACCTACTGAGTTACCTCGTTCTTAAGTACTACGGCTCACAATGACTGCACCTTTTGAAATCTGTTGACAACGTACACTTCGTAAGTTCAGCTTCTCAAGTATGTCAACCATTTTAAAAAAGGCTGTGCTTTGCAGCGCACTAGAACGCGTTACTTATGTCCCAAGATTAATATCAGGTTCTGGTGCATGCTGAACAAGTCTGAAGCGAAGGCAACTCTCCAGCTGACTAACACCCTAGTGCCTCCGTTATTAAGAAAACTTGGAGAACAGTTTAGTTGACTGGATCATCATCCAGCACTACAGTGAGTTTTGTGGGTAACACCCTTCTCACAACGCAGCTGAATGAGAACTCATTTATTCCTTGGAGAATAAAGCATTCCCTTCTTTCACTCAGCCTGTGATCGTTTCAAACAGAAGGCTGTTTAAATGTTTGCTTCTGTTCCAACTGGATAAAAATACATGCCTTCACAAACTATTTTCCATACTTACCAGACAAACAAGAAATAACGCCAGTGGAAAGGGATAAAGAAACCCTGACAGGATACTGAGAAATATAGACCCAGGGATAGCAAACGTTTGCAAGCTGGATGCATCGTTGTTAAAGAAGGTTTTGGTTTTTTTTGTTTTTTTAAAGCTACCCAGTTTTTACTCTAATAAGCAGTCAGCATATGTAATACAAATTGGAAAAGCATAAACAAATAGGCATGGCCTCAAAAGATCTTTACATCAAAACACTTGTGCAGAGTAGCACAAACAGCCCAAGCACAGAGAAACAAGGGGTAGATACATTGACAGATATAAAAATAAGTCACTAATTAAAAGATGTATTATGTTTTCCCTTCATCTCTGTGCTACCTTTGACATTGTAGCTTGATGGCACTACAGGAAATACAGCTCTGATCTGACACTTAACCAGATGTAAGCAGACTTCAGTCACTCTGAAAAGTTCACAGAAACCTCTGGTGATTATGAATGTCACGGTACTGACTGAAATACTAAAAAGCCAAACAATCATCCTTGATATCAAGTTCATTACAGGCAGAGCCGTTTCCAAGTGCCAAGGTTCTAAGATCACTATACCGTGCTTGTCAAGTCTGCTGCTGAGACAGCAGATGTTGTCACATCGCCTGATGCAGTAGTTCAATAAAAATGCCAACTCTGCTCTACTTTGTTTATATATTAACTAACATTTTGGTTTTCTTCAAATATAGTCTATCGTTTGTGAACTACTCTTGCAAGAACAAGCAAGAAGATAATTACTAATGGCACTTTGAGCATCAATTTTTCTCTGGGTTTTGAGAACCCTACTGCACTGAACAACGACATAGACCTCCTCTGACTTTCGAAAGGCTGAAAAGCTTTATTAACCTGGTAAGTGTTCCGGTTAAGAGCGTGTTTAATGATTAACACATTCAGGACTCAGGGAAAATAAGAAGTTACCAGAGAACACAGGCAGCCTCCGTGTCTCCCTGGGCATGAAGTACTTCAGAAGTCTAGCTCTCTAAAATAGAAGAGTTTTGTGCTTTTTTTGGTTTTGTTTTACGATGGGCACTGCAGAGCTGAAAGAAGGCTTAAGATGTTTTCCTTGAGAAATGATGTAAGGACTTCCATAAGTGACTCATAAAACACTTTTAGATGTCTCAGGAAGACTTGAGTGGTAGTTTGTTTTCCTTTAGAATCAGCAGTCATTTTTATCCGGGAATCGTTTGCACTTAGCTACTGTAACGCTGAAATAAGTCTAATATGAAAGGTAAAATCTTGTCCACAGTAGACAGTAGCTGAAGCATACTGAAACACTTCAACAACAAAAAACTTCTCTGAAATCCTAAAACACACATCTTATAAACACACCTTGGTATCTTACCCTTCTCCATCCCAGACCAATACATTATTATGTTTGCATTTTTCTTCTCTTTTTCATAGAAAAGAAGTCCGCAAACGCTTCTCGTATCACAAAAAGGATACAAAACATAGGTGGCAAAATAAGCTACCAATACTTGAACATAGAACGTGTCCTTATATTTAGACAGGACTTTTCCTAAGGCTTTTGCATCATCCATGTCTCTAGGAACCTTTATACATTTTCCTTCTTCTCTGGAAAAAGAAAGAAGAGAAAGCATGGTAGGAGACGTAAGTAAATGGTACAGTAAAATTAATTGCTGAATATATAGATAATTAGATACACCTGATCACTGAACTACAACATCTGCGAACAAACCACATCACTATTTTGTGGTAAAATGCTAAGACAAACCTTTGTAATATTTACACTTCTCTGAAATAGAAAAATCCTCAATTTTAGATATTAGCCATCTATTTCTGTTTCCTATTCGTTACAATAACTGGCTTCATTTTTAGGATTTTTTTCTTCTTCTCAGGTTAGCGTCAAAAAGAAACAATTCCTCAAACCAAACCTCTGGCAACTGAACAGCAGTCGATGTTTCAGCCAAAACTAACTGTAACTGCCTCATGCTAGGGTCACAACATTTGAAGTGCAGCGGAGTTTCACCTCACAGACATACAAAGCTTTAAGAGCAAAACCTTATGTCACACCTTAATCTGGTGCAACCCTGGGCAGCACAGCTGAGTGTCCTCTCCTCCTCTGTATCAGACTTAGTGACTGGACAGTTGCAAACTGAACTTGTTGAGCAAGTTAATCACACAGAAAACTTATTACTAAAAGAAAAAAAGAAAGTTGTAAGACAAGCAGGCTTGCATCTTGTCAAACTATTTACGTTCCCAACACGAGTACTAGATGCAACAAAACGGAGAAAGAGAACATGAACCTCGAGTACGAAGGAAGAAGGAGGTCGCCTTTCTATGGCGGCCCGCAGTTATAGCGGAGCACAAGGAATTTTAAAACAAACCTAACCCTAACCAAGCATGCTTCGGCTCTCAACTGAGGACAGTTACGAACATCGTTACCATTGCTAAAGCGACAACAGGTAACTTTTTAAGACATGAGAACTCAACTGTGCAATAGAAACCCTAGGTCAAGCACAACTTCAGTGTTTAAACAGATCCTACTAGTTAGTACGCGTTTCAATATTACCTTTTGTGTTGTGACATTGGAGATTATACGCTCAAAATGGCTTTTTTTCTTTAAGTAAGGTTATGTCTATCATTAACTTACATCAGTTCAAAAATCACTTAACCCCACGTAGCCTCCTGTGCAAGCTGATACTGAATGGAAAGCAAACAAATTACATACTTACTCGCTGAGTTGTGGGAAATTTTTATATACCAGAAACATCAGAAAAGCAGCCGATGTGAAGATGGACACTAAAATAAGAAGAGACGTTCGAGCTGATCCACCTTCTGCCTGAGCTTTCCCTGAAATTAAATACAACCCAAATTAACAAAAACCCCAACGACTTATCAGAACTAACGGTTACACTTTGAGAAAACGTTAAGGAAATCTCCACAGAGATCTCACCTTCCCACCAACGCTTTCAGCAACACACATAACACACTTCTTACATTCCCTGAAGTCGGCCAAATAAATCGGAAGAGAAAAAGTTACTACAAAACAAATTAAGCCTCACATTTCGAATTTTTGCCATGAAGTCTCCTGACAGTCAGTTAAGAGTTAGTAACTTGAAGATAAACCTTCAGCATATGCAACACAACTTCAGAATGCGCTCATTAACTGTTTTGTTTGTTGTTTTCCTCAGGATGAACGGCAGGCACAGCAAGTGGCCAACTAGGTTAGAAACACTCATCAGGAGAACACGTACACACGCCCACAGCAGCCTGGGATATAAAGACCGCCGCTCTCAGACGTCGGAATTTACACTCTAAAACACACGGATCCAAGCTTATGATAGCTCTGGTGTAAAGAACATGAGGCGAGTACAACAAACGACACAACTGCGTTTCAGGCCTCTCCTATACTTCATATTTTCGCCACCGTCTCCGCACCGGGTGGCCGCCCCACCTCAGCGAGCTGCCGCCCGCCGCAGCGCCCTCCCCATTCGCGGACGGCCGTGGCCTGACGGCCGTGCCACGGGGCGCTCTTGCGAAACCCGGCGGGGAGATGACGAAACGGCGGCCCCGGGGGCTTCCACGCCGGCTTCTCCTCACGGAAGGGGGGACAAAAAAGGACGGGGAAGCCGGGCGCGGCGCGCCGCTCGTAGGGCCGGGGGTGCGGGACAGAGCCCGGCCCGGCCCCCCCTCGGCGGCCCCTCCCGCCCGCCGGCCGCGGGATGGACGAGGAGCCCCCGCACCCCCTCTCCCCCCCGGCACCTTCTAGAAGCTGCCGCTGGTGCCTGGCGCTCTCCGCCGCCGCTCGGCAGGGCCCGCGCTCGGCCGCCCTCCGCTGCGCCATGGCCCCGCTGAGGCCGCGCCGAGACCCGCCGCGGAGGGGAGGGGAGCGGGGAGGCGAGCCCGGGCCGCCCGCCCGCCCCAGCGCCACGCTGCGCATGCGCCGCCTCGCCGGGGCCGCGCGGCTGCGCTCTGCCGTGCACGTGCGGCGGGGCGGGGCGGGGCGGGGCGGGAGAGCCGTTGGGTTGCGCCAGGAGCCGCCAAGCGCGGGATGGGCCAGGGCCTGAGGAATGCAGCGGGGGGGAAATAACCCAAAGCATAAATTGTCGTCAGGTTGCAAACAAAGCTTTGAATCATGATTAGATTCCACATGAATCTTTAATTTACTTGGATTTTCACAGAATCACAGAATCATCTAGGTTGGAAGAGACCTCCAAGATCACCAAGTCCAACCTCTGACCTAACACTAACAAGTCCCCCACTAAACCATATCCCTAAGCTCTACATCTAAACGTCTTTTAAAGACCTCCAGGGATGGGGACTCCACCACTTCCCTGGGCAGCCCGTTCCAATGTCTAACAACCCTTTCAGTAAAGAAGTTCTTCCTAATATCCAACCTAAACCTCCCCTGGCACAACTTTAGCCCATTCCCCCTCATCCTGTCACCAGGCACGTGGGAGAACAGACCAACCCCCACCTCGCTACAGCCTCCTTTAAGGTACCTGCAGAGTGCCATAAGGTCACCTCTGAGCCTTCTCTTCTCCAGGCTAAGTAGTCCCAGCTCTCTCAGCCGCTCCTCGTAGGACTTGTTCTCCAGGCCCCTCACCAGCTTCGTAGCCCTTCTCTGGACTCGCTCAAGCACCTCCATGTCCTTCTTGTAGTGAGGGGCCCAGAACTGAACACAGTACTCGAGGTGCGGCCTCACCAGAGCCGAGTACAGGGGGACAATCACTTCCCTGGACCTGCTGGCCACGCTGTTTCTTATACAAGCCAGGATGCTGTTGGCCTTCTTGGCCGCCTGAGCATAGTGCTGGCTCATATTCAGCCGACTATCAACCAATACTCCCAGGTCCTTCTCTGCCGGGCAGCTTTCTAATCCCTCATCTCCCAGCCTGTAGTGCCGCTTGGGGTTGTTGTGCCCCAGGTGCAGGACCCGGCACTTGGCCTTGTTGAACTTCATACCGTTGGCCTCGGCCCATTGGTCCAGCCTATTCAGATCTTCCTGCAGAGCCTTCCTACCCTCGAGCAGCTCGACACACACACCTAACTTGGTGTCGTCTGCAAACTTACTGAGGGTGCACTCAATGCTGTCGTCCAGATCACCGATAAAGATATTAAAGAGAACTGGCCCCAGTACCGAGCCCTGGGGGACTCCACTAGTGACCGGCCTCCAACTGGATTTAACAACCATATCTAACAACCAAAAGGAAGAATGTTTTTCTGACCTGCTGGAAAGAACCAAAATACATTTGACAATCACTAGAGTGGTAACTAAGTGGTCAGCTATATGAAGTCACTTCCTTCTGTGGGTGGTTGGATGGAACATTTTATTTTTATCAAATTGAAAGAGCTGTCTTCCCACAGCACAGAAAAACTTGTATTTGCTTCTTTTTTGATTCACGCCTGGATAGACTGATGGAGCACGTGTCACATGGCTGAGTCATTGATGCTGCCAATGCTTTGTAAACTGAGTCATGCTGATTGTCAGCAAGGGGAAGGAGGAAGAAAGACTGAGAGTGATCCTACTCCTGAGAGCTTTTGGCTGAAAACTAAGAGTTTAAACTTCAGAATAACGTAGCTGACTTTGCTTTAAATAGAAGAGGGAGCTACTTTGCTGGCATCTCAGAGAGGCAGTAGCAAAATGAAGCTGCAACAACCTGAAAGGCAGAAGACTTCAGAGCTCGCATCAGTGCCTGAGACCATTCCCAGAGCAAAGCCAGAAGTTTCTGAGCACTCACTACATTGTCTCTGCAGGGCTTTAGGCCTGGTATGGCTCAGTGATGGTGCCGAGTTATCTGTCAGCTTGGGGACAGGGGCGGGTTGGCTGCTGAGGTAACTGATTGCCCAAATACAAAACTGGCTTGGAAGCAAGAGCGGAAAGTGAAAATCCAGCAGGAATCCCAATGAAGAGAAAGTAGGTAGCTTGAACCAGTTCAGATGGGAGGGTGGCCAGAGGCCCTGCTCTTGGAGCACAGATGTGCAAAGAAGCACCTGACTGTCATTCTGAGATAGCTACAGGAGGTCTGTAGTATAGCAGTAAATACGCACAATACCCAGAAATGTGGGATATGATTGCCTATGTCAACAAAAATGTAAATTAAGATGTAAATTTAAGACCTCTGCCTGCCTTAACAAAGATTTACAGTCCTATGAAACCCGTACCTGGGATGAAAATGTTAACCACGCTGTAATTCCCCAAGTCATACGTATGCTCTTATTGTTTTACAGAAAGGTCCTTCCTCTGCTTAATTTATATCACTTGGGAAGGAAATCAAGATAACAAAATTGTGTATACAACCGTGCTGAAGTAACAAATAGACAAATCCTAAGTACACATGGCCTTTTTACCACCTTTCACTGATTTGTTTAAAGATACTACAAAAATAATTTATGAACGTTGTTCCAAGAAGTTGACTTTAATGTAATTAAAGCACATCTAATCTTCATTTATCTATATGGATGCAGTGTTCATATATAAACTACTTTTAACAGAGTTAAGAATTTGTAAAGAGTCCACTTTTCCTCAGTTCTCTTAACTATGGTTTTGCAGGAGTACAATAGAAAATGCTTGGAGTACTGTGTAGATTAAGCAGTATCTGTCAGAAACTAAACCTCTAACATTTATATGATCATGATTATATCCAAATTACGCTTTAAATCAAATAAACCCTTTGCATGGAATGGGGTTTGTGTATTTTGATGAGCTTATACCTCATATTATCGTTAGTTATAGTAAAAACCTTGAGCATGTAACTGGTGAATAAGCATCTGCATGGAAGGCAAGTTAGGATGGAATGTGCTGATAAAAGTGAATAGAAAAATGTCACCAAGTGAGATGCATAGAAATAAGCACATATTTGTAGCTGGATAGTCCTGGTTGTGTGCATGAAGGATTAGAAATATATTTACACCAGAGCCACCGGTAATGAAAGCTTTTGTTTGTAAAAGTCAGTGCTCAAGGACAAAAGATGAAAACCAAATTAAACAGCAAGCGAGAGCCAAACTTCTAAGAATTAAATAGTTTTGAGTCTGAACTCAGGAATCATAACCATTTGGATTGTTTTCTTTCCTGGTAGTTTCTTTATATGAAGGTATGTTTGTTAACTCCTATTGTACATTTTGCGTACATACTGTATCTATGTACATACAAATGTAAAAAATACACCTTTTAAGTCAGACATTTTCCATTTTTAGTAGTGCGTGTGTATCTTATTGCTGCTCAATTAATTAGAAACAATAGATAGCTATGATGTTTCTATTCCAGAAGTTAAAAATAATTTTAATAATTAAATTAAATTTTAATTATTAAATTAAGTTAATAATTAAATAATTATTAAATTAATTGAAAAGCTATAATATGACTGATAATACTTACTATCATGATAAATGAGCATCACAGAGTCAGTTGTTAATCAGAAATAGAGATTAAATGGGGATGGGCTCATGAGCATAGACTGTTTTCGCCTCAGGCAGTTCTTTGAAAGAAACCTCTTCATTTTAATCTTGAACGTTATGCACCCAGTCCTAGACATGTTTCCTGTTGAATGGCTTGGCTGAATGCAGAAAACCACATCTACAGATGTCTGTGATGAGGAAATTCACACACTTTTTCTACCGCACACAACAGTAGGTCCTTTTTGCCCATATGCAGACAACAGAATTAGCTTTTAGGCCCACCTCCCTCAACAAAATTGGCTAAAACCAATGACTACAGAAAATAAACGTCAGATGCTTGTATAAAACTTAATTAATATTATTTAAGAATTTATGAATAAGCAAGACTAATAGAGAGGAAATGAATGCACAGGAAGGTTGATAAGGGGTTTTATAAGAACTAAAAGAAGCTGGTATGTTATTATGCTGCAATAATCCTTATTGTAGCTGAACCAGCATGTTTACCTTTTACATAGAATTACTTGCTGTACTGGTGATACAATTTAATATACTTTAATATACTTTAAATACTTGAATAAGCTTTCAGATTGATTTAGCTGTAGCAATTCCTTATTTTATCATGTCACCCCAGCAGAAATATGAATACAAATTCATTTCACATTCTGAAGAAATTTTCACATGCATTTCATATTCTGGTCAGGAAACCAGGGGTTGAACAGCAGAATCCTGGCAAGCTGGAACCAAGGTGTATAAGGAGTGCTCAAGGAGGAAGCTGACATAGCTCTTATTATCCCAAGAACATGATGTTGGCCTGCATGCACCATTCACATGCCTTCAGAAGGTGAAATGAAGGGCAAGTTTTCCACTTTGTTACTTCACAAAACACGTGGAAATGTTATAGAGACTTGTGCAGCCAAAGACACGGGTACTGGCAATACGGTTCTCGTGTTTCCACACACACTCCCTACTTTGCTGTCACAGCTACTGGAATTCGCATGCAGGAATCCTGAGGTGTGTTTGTCCCAAAGGCCATGCTAACAGCTAATTTTAATCTACCTGTTGGCTACCAAGATCCTGGAAGACACAGAATTATGAATTTCTGGGTCAGCTCTGTACTGAGCTAGCCTCAGATAAAGGTAATACATCTGGGCTGCTGCTCATGTAGAAGCCCAAAGGTAGAGTATAAAGTTGAATGATAACATTTTCATCTCTAGTTTTAGCATCTGTTGGTTTTTTTTAAACAACTTACATACAAAATAGGTCCTGTGTTTACCCCTTCTCAACAGCATTAAGCCTTTTGGTAAAGAAGAAAATACTAGTACTTAAAACAATACAGCCCAACAGAAAACATACGCATTCCATTTGGATATCGATACTAATTGTAAACACTTGCAAAGAATAAACAAGATGAGTCACCTAAACAAAAGTGCTAATCAGTGATTCAACAATTTAGAAAAGATAATATCTAAAACTCAAGCAAAAGAACGAAATTAAAATAAATTGGCTTTATAACTAAAAAATTGTACTTTTAATACAATAAAATTCTGATACTTATCTTTGCTGTATCTAGGAAATATACCTTTCATATATCTCCACGCCTTTCAACCCCTATATTGATATTTTTTTTCTCCTTTTACCATAAGAAGCTGTGTAAGGTTTAGGATCTTTAGAGCTATTTCTAATAGAAAATTTAGTGAAGGAGTAATGTACTTTATGAAATCCTATTTATTTATCAAATACATATCAGAAGTTTTGCTTTGCTTAGTGTAGCAGGAATCAAATAGAAAGGGTAGTGTGTTTCTTTTAGTACTTTTAAGTATTATTTCCAGCTTGTCTTCTGCTCACAAACTCTGTATCCAATTTTAGTTTTATTCCTAATCAGCTGTAAGTGCTTCCCTGCCAATCTCTGGATATTTCTTTGATGCCTCTTTATGTTTCCCCTCAAACACAGAACTCAACAAGCAACAGTATCCTTTAGTTGCAGTCCCACCCAAAGAAATGCACTTGGTCATGTAGTTCTGATTCTTCACCTGCCCTGCGTGGGATTTGTGGTTTTCATGCAGTTCTGATTATTTCAGCTATATGTTCCATGAAGAAACAGAATTAGATTTATTTATTTATCTATCTATTTATTTATTTATTTATTCTGCCTGAAACTTTTCTGTCTATCTGCTTCCTATGCATTATGCAGAAATCTCATAACTGGAGTCTCCACTTTACTTTTCTAGAAGAAAAAGTGTTTATATATCGAATGAGTAAAGGAACAGAAAGAGTATCATTGCTGCTGATGACATCAGTGCTGCTCACCATCTGTGGAAACTGCATGGTCTAAATATCTGCTGACAATTTAAGGTGCTTCAGGATACTGAGCCTCCAATGCGCTGCCCCAGCTTGTGGTGTCACCTCACAGTGGCATTAGGAACTGATGGTCAAGGCAGGCACACCTGGCTGCCAGGACTTGAGAAACTCTTCATGGGCAATTACATCTGCCATCAAGGAGCCATGCTGGCATGCTTTGAGGCACTGCTGTGTTTTGGAGCAAACAGCCTAGAATTACACAGACCAGAATGAGCTAATAAACTGAATATCAAGTTATTAGATTACTAAAATTATTATTGCATGTCTGTTGTTCTCTGCAAATGAAAAGCTTTTCCTAAGTGCTGAGAATTTATTCTGGGTGCATTTTTAATATAATAAAATCCTAGTCCTGTTTTACTCTACTCATTGGTACTTAATCAATTTTAATGGGATGAATATGATTATAAAGATTAAATTTTTTCTAAACAGAACTAACTTGAACTCTGTCTTATTAAACAGGAAGAAATATACTTTGATAAATGTACATATAGCTTACATAAGCTTCAGTTGAACATATATTACTAACAGTACCACTAAAGTCATAGCTTAAATGTACTTTTTTTACTCTTAGATAATTTCAGGGTTTTTTTGCCTGTCCCCTGGCTGAACATCTTTAGTTGTTTCTGAGCAATTTCAGTTGATCGCTTTGCCTTAGATGTAAATGCTGCAATAGTAAGATTGTTTTTTTGTTTTTTTGTTTTTTTGTTTTTTTGTTTTTTTTTAATTAGCTTCCACTTGAACACTAATAAATCATAGAGGAACATCCCCTATCCTGAGACTTCCTAGAAATTTGTTTCCTCAAAATTTAAAGTCTGTGTTACAATTTAACCTACAAGTGTCCATTTGAGGCACAATCATAAAAAGATTAGATGAGCCTGGAGTCCTGCTTAAGGGACAAGAAGGAAAGGAAAGGAGATACTTATTTTCTTGCAAAAAATAAAATAAAACTAAGCAGATAATGCATTCAAAGAAAAAGCATTCCTGGAGAGCACCGTGATCACAGTCATTCTGAAGACACATTATGTTCACTTGCAACAATTCTGTGATCTTCAGTATGTGTTTTCATTTCAAAATAACACACTACAGTCCATTTAATGCATTTCTAACTTCAGTGGTTTTGGAACTGAATTGAAAACATGAAAAGAGCATAAACTGCTAGTGCCATCTTACCAGCTTTCACAGGCAGCGGTTACTAACTCTTGTTCTTCTCTACGTGGTATCACAGATTCACCGTTCTGCAGCTTTGTGAGTATGGCATTTTCCCTAGCGGCCATGAAATTCATTTTTTTTTATACAGAATTTACTATTCTCTGAGTCTGATGTTCCATTTTCTGTGTGTATGTGCCACTCAGGCTTATTTGAAACTGCCCCTTGCTGTTTCATTTTCCTTGCATGAAGAAAAGGAAATTTTCTCTTGAGGGTAGAGTGAGAGATGGAGGGGACTCCATATTGCAATGAAGGGAAGCTAAAAGCAAAAATGCATTTACAAATATAAAGGTACAGGCTGAAAATCGTGTGTGAGGTAGGAGGAGATAAACTGCTGTAGCTACAGACACTTTCATTCCGTTGCCCTGCTGCACAGAGCCTGATGTAGGTTCTGGCTGGGTTAGCTAGACTTCCACACTGTGGAAACTGAGCTTTTGGGTACAGAAACATCCACCTTGAAAGCAAACACCAAAAAAAAAAACCACAAATGTCCGTGCAGTTTACGATCACACCATCTAGTCCAACATCCTGAACGGTACTGGCAATTCAAGTTTATTCACATATTTTTGATTAAAGCGCTAATCCTGTTGGTTTGACTGAAGCACAGTTCGTGTTTTTACTAAAACATACCTTCCAGAATGCCATCCAGTCTCGGTCAGAAGACACTGAGAGATGGGCTAACGATTACTGCCACAGGGAATTTGTTTCAGAGTCTCTGGTTTCACCTGTTAGATACTTGATCCTATTGCATCTCTGTTCACTGAAGAGCTGTACAACACTTTCTTCCTGAGGAGATACTGTCACTCTTTTCCCCACCTTGCTGCCCAGAGTCAACCGTTAAAAGAGTTCATAATGGAACCCCGTGCCTTTGAGGAAAAATTATTTTAAAATAAGCACCACTGTTAGAAGCCTGTTTTTTCTGAACTCAGAGGAATCAAATAATGACTGAATCTTGTTTTCAGCCTCTGTCCCCTGGGAAACCTGCTTGAATATACGTTTTAACATCTGCTCAAGCCTCACCATCTGGATGGAGCGGGTGGGGGCAGATTGTTATTTGGGAAGGTGGGGGGTGTAGCCTATGAGCACATTGAGCTCATGGCTACATAAAGGAGCTTAGTGTCTTCTTTACATCCACCCTGAACAAAACTTCAGTAAGTTTGCCTTGGGGGTGAAGCCAATACCCAGCTGCCTGAAGGAGGCTGGGGGGAGCTGCACAACCACATGAACGGCACGCCATGGCTTTCTGCTCTTCCAGCTGGAGCTGACCTCGGAGCAGGGACTTTGGAAGGAGCCTCCCTAAGCTGCCCACCACATCTCTGCGTTGTTTAATCATGACAGTAGTGACTGGCATACGGTAATCAAGACTCCTCAGCTTTTGTCCTAAACCTGACATTTCAAATATGTCTCTGTTTTCTTCAGCTCATGTTATTTTCATGGGTATTTGATGTAATCCAGTTTGTAAATACTTAACAAATATAAATACTTGAACTACTCTCTGGCAACATAGCACTCATCGCTTCAGCACCAGAGGAATGGGTACATTGCTTCCCTGCTCCCCTGTTTGAGACCTCTGCTTACAACTCAAAGATTGTTCTCAGTCTTTTGCCATAATGTCCTGCTGGGAGCTCACGTCAACTTGTATGCTCACAGCATCACTGACGATGCTTTCAGACTACAGAAACTTGCCTGCATTTTCTGTTTCTAAACGTATAACTTAACGTTTGGCTACATCAAAATGCATCCTTGTTGTTCAGGTTACCAGCTTGTCCCATCCATACTGGATTGCTTTGCTGATCTCGTGGCATCCTCACACATGATCAGCTGTGATTTTATAGTTGTTCCAAAACAATTATGTTTTAAAGTATTAAATGGCAAAGAGTCAGCTAGTGGTACAGGTAGAAATTCAACAGAAACTGTTCCAATCACTTTTGACTTATCTCCTTTTTTATGAGAACTGTAAGTTAGCCTGTTCTCAATCCATTCCATGTTGGCTCAAGGTTATAACCTAAGATGTTTTTAAGGAAAAAGGTCTCTTAATTCTGCACCATTTTCTCAGTGAACTAGAGAACTCCTCAATTAATCACCTGTGTTGATTTTACACCGAATCACATTATCATCAGTTCCTTTTTATAGCTTCATTTCTGAATCCTGCTGGAGCTTTTTATTTTATCACCAGTATAAGTAGTTATTTGCAAACTCTGCATATTAGCACAGCATTTCTGTGCACACCTTTTCCTTCTTCTTATCATCTTTTGGAGCACAAGTAGCTCCAGGACAGCTTTGGGTGCTGGTGATCCATCCACTCACTCCGTGTCCAAATTTCCTTTGGATATGGAGTACCAGGCGATACCTTCACATGCAAGTATTTTTTTCCAAATTGGTGTTGTGAACGCTGTTAATGCATTAATACACTGTATTTGTGTAGCTGGAGTCAATTTGGCTGCTGTCAGAGCACCCGTTTTGGCACAGAACAGTGGAAAACAACATTTAACAGCTACTACACTTCTTGGAATAGGTAGATGGCAGGAAAATGTTTTGAAAAAAATAAAATAAAATAGATCTGTTGCAAGCACCCAGACTTGACAAGGCTCAGGAAAGATCTTTGATAGCTGTGCTCCCTTTACACACAGATTTTTGGCATCTAACTTTTCATTTACTATAAATTGAATTGTACTCTAGAAAGGCATACAGGCCAACCGCTGCTCTGCAGCCAGTTCCAAGGGAGTGTGCTACTTTATTAAAGCTGACAAATATCATCTTTGTTATTGTTCCAGCTTTCTGGGGAAAACACACCACTGCTAAACCCAAACCAGTTTATGAGAGTATGTTTATCTTCAGGAGTAATTGTAACTGATTTGTATCCAATGTTTGAGGCCTGTACAATACCACATAGGCCTTTTATGAGATAATTTGAGAAGCTCCATTCCCTCACAATGGTCTTTGGCTGTCTACAAGTATTCATACATGACAAAGAACATTATAATGCAGCTAATCTCTGCAGCATATATAACAATTTTTTTTTTTTTTTTGGTTCTCAGATCAAGAATTTGTTGTGGCTCATCTGGCCAAGGGACCAATTTTTCTCTAACGTTAAGTCTTGTGATTTGAAATATGATTTAAAAATGAATTCTTATATCAGCTAATCTAAAATATATTGCATCTTGCAAGATATTTACTACTGCTTTGGTGGGATATTCTGCCCCTCCCGTGTCCACTGAACAGTTTTGTCTAAAGTCCTTACCAACTATTGTTCTTTATTGGCTATTTTACATGTCTCTTTTGTCTGGCTAATACTGTACAAAGAAAGTATCTCACAGAAGTAGGTGTATTTATCCAATCCCAATAAAATTTCAGTGTTTAGGATGCCACAGCTCACCTGTTCCTCATACTTTGATGCCAGTTGTCATCTGTTAGGCTGTTCCACTCACACTTCTAGTATGTATGTTTTCTTTGAGCCTTACTGTTTCATCTCCCTCTTTAAAAATAAGTTACCCATTGCAAATGGTATCAACAAATTGTTCAGTTTTGTGATAAAATACTTTTTAACCTCATGTATGTTTCTTCTCAGAGCTAGTGTGCAATCTACCTGAAATGTCCAGCCTGGCTGAATCCTGTATTTATTAATTTCTGTGAGCCATTTATGAATTTGACCCTGCGGTGAGATTAGTTACTGCTGTTATTTCTGGGCCAGCAGAGATACAAATGCAAACATGGTTGTGAAGGTAAACGTTCCCTGCCATACACTATCTCCTGTTTCAGAATACTCAGACTCTGGACAATTGCTTACATGTTCTTCTGCATATTTCTTTTTTGGCCTCCACTTTTGTATACAAATGGCAACAGCTTTGGTGACAAGCTTCTGTAGCCACAGCACCTCTGTGGCTGTGGCTACTGCTGTGGCTACACTGCTGTGCTTCTTTTCCCTGCAGCGTTTTGCATCTGCATAACTGACAAAGAATATTACGAATAACCAGCACCTCGTGAGCCCTTTGTCCTTTCAAGTTCTTATTTTTCTTTTTAGGGAAGACACATTCCGTCTCAAAATTTGTTGATCAGCTTAGTGTCTACATTCTCTCTGGTTAGAGGCATTATTGCTTTGCTCCTTCGATACAAAGCATTGAGATTTGATCTCGTTATCTGAGCTGTGACACAAAAGCACGGAAAATATTTTGTTGTAGCTCTTTGGATGATATTAAGTCTACAGTATTTCACCTTTGTTTACATTTTGGACAACGTCCAGAAGAGGCATGTGACTGCAGATCTGGGAAGCATGTAGAATACTGTCCTGAAATGATGCTACATTGCCACTTGGGTCTGCTCGGTCTGTGTGTTTTCCAGGCTTACTTAGGAAGGCAGCCATTCATTGCTTCCTCACTGCTTAGTTTTAAAAATGAGGCACTAATTTTCATACCTGCAATAAATACATCAATAAATAATCTATGCAGTGTGAATTGCAAAAGTTTTTAGCATTACATTAAAAAATGAAGAAAATAAAACCGTTAAACAGCAGTAAGAGAAACTGAGAGATAAGGCTTTTAGTCCAGAAACAGTCATGGAAAACCTACTGGTCTGGAAATGTTATATATAAAAGCAATTATGTTGTGCTCTTTCATATTCTGAAAGACACTCTAGATAAACGTGACTAATGGAGATTTTGCCATCTGAGACGGTACCGGTTAGCCTGCCTTAGGCCATTTGCTGGGACTGAGGCCAACTGGTCGAGGATGGCCTTTAAAACCAAGCTGGCTTCATGCACGTGGGGAACGGCCCGCGGCCCACGCTACCTCCGTGTACGGGAAATGCGGGACCACTAGCATAGCAGGGTGGCAACAGCAACCAAGCTTTCATGTAGTATTTCCCAAAGCTCTTCAACTTAACTAGCAAAGAGATAGCACCGTTTATCAATTCACTGTTTTGTAACGCTTAATTTATATCGTTTGCCAAATGTATCTGCATTTCTGCTTTTTCCTTTGATGCTGTTTCTTTGATAATATGCCTTCATTTCAGAATTGTCCCGGGATGGGCTGGCTGTGAAACTTCTTTTCTTGATTTGACTGTGTGATAAACTCCTCTCGCAGAAATAACAAAACCATTTGCGAGTACATCATGGAAAGTCACTTCCCAAAGAAGACAGGACACGGCATGACTCTGTGCTACCAATTCAGTGTTACAAACAGCTATGCAGACGATTTATTTACACAAACAGCGTTGCTTATTTTATTGTGATTACCCACGTAAGTGAAACCACTTCAGCGCCTAAGCGCTCGTGGGGGAAAGCCTGCGGGAGCCCCTTACAGAGGGCCACTTCAGGCACCCTACTTCCAGGTAGACCCGGTAGACCGGGTCCAGCGCACCCTTCACCGCCCTGCCCCGGCGCGCACGGCTCCCGGCGCGGCGCTGAGGCAGCCCCCGGGCCCGGCCCCGCGTCCCCTCGGCGCCGCCGCCTCCCCGCAAGGCGCCGCCGGCTCGGGGCTCCTGGCGGCCGGGCGGACTACAGGTCCCGTGGCGCCCCGCGGCGCGGAGGCGGGGCGCGGGCGGCGGAAG
>CM021769.1:61915084-61945867 GCA_011076525.1 Nettapus auritus
CTGAGTTCCCCCGGAAAGCCGGGAGCTCGGCGCCGCTCGCTCTCGGTACGGAGCCTTCGGGCTCCGACTTCGGCAGCGCTGCCGGGGTCGGGGTGCGCTGGGTGCAGCATCCACACGTGCCCGGGACGTGGGCGAGGGCAGAGCGCCCGGCCCGGCCGGGCACGTGTCGTGTGGGGATGCGACGGGAGGTCCTGGCTCCGCAGGCTTCGGTTTTGGAAGGCTGCTGAGATTTTGTTTCCCTTCACCTGGTGGGTGGAAACTTGTCTTTATGGATGCCGTGCAGGCTCTGGGCTTCTAAACGGTTTTGAAAAAAAGGTGTTCCAGCATATGGCTTAGAGGGGAGGGTGATACCTTCGTGAAACAAGTGAAAGGTAAGCCTGTGTGGCAGCTCTCAGCATGCCTTTTCCTTGGGATTTTCCACAGGTTTATTCCTCTCTTGCTCTCAAGCAGATGTTAGGCCTAAGAAGGTACATCTAACGCAGGGGATGTTCACTAAGCTTAGATAAAAGTGGGCTAAATGTCCTGCTGGCGGCAGTGAAACTTCCAAAAAGATTCAACTTGCTGTGCTATTAAAATGTGTAATTAAACTGAATTCCTGGAAGCCATTTAATAAATGAATGTTGTTAGGTACGTTTGAAATCCATGCCTGTAAAACTACGCGATGGTTAAGTTAGATTTGTTTAAAGCTTTGCGTGTATTTTTGTAGGAAGTATTTTTGGTATTTCTTACTTGAGTCAAAAGAAAAGTAAAGCAATTGCATACGAAGACAACAATACATATGGAATCGTAAACTGGCTCTAAAATGCAAATTTTTGTGTTCTGTGCATGTTAACATCTGTATATAGTAACTTGCTTCAAATCTGTTCTAGCTATTTTCCGCAGGTATTGAGTTGCTGAACGTGCAGGAAATTGCGTTCTCTGCCATTCAGGTTCTTCAGCAAATGGCTAACTGTTACGTGGAGGATCGTGCTAACCATCAGCTGGCTTTTGTTCATGTTTCTGAACCAAAACACAGCCTACCATGTACTACACAAGTATTAGATTGGAATAAAATCCAAATATGTGTCCCTTTAAAAGCACCAGACGTTACTGAATCGTTGCGTAAGAATTATTTGAAATGTAGCCTCTCTGATCTTTCACAGACCATTAGTGAATTTAAAAAAAGTTAAACCCTAAATCTGCAAGCATTTGTACACGTATGTAGCTTTATTCAAGTGCATGGTTCTGTTTTTACGTAGTGTTACTGAAATGCACTTGCAGGATACTGCTCTGAATTTAAGTGTCGGAGCAATTGTGTTATCAGGTAATACTCTGTTTCAGATGTCTCCTTCTCCGTGCAGGTAAAATCATACAGCAGTGAATTATCTTCTTGTAGGTGGCCAGGGACACGCCAGTATTTTTATAATTTAAGTCTGTTAGTTGTCCTTGGATGACCTTTTATTTTTATCTTTAATTTGCCTGAAATGCCTGTGTTGAGCTGATGAGACTAGTTGGCAGTGGATGGATCACTTTACCTTATCAGAAAAGAAGGACCTTCAGTCAGTAATTGATATTTCTAATTAATGGAAGAGTTAAATATCTAGATCTGTCTGCATCATACGCTATTAAGCAAAAGTTTCCACTGACAAGAGAGAAGGACTGGGGTGTATAATTCTTGATTTGTCCAGCCCTTGTTATTTCTCTTTGACCTTGGCTAAGTCATGAATTCTGTGCTTTGTTTCTTCTTCCACTAAGTTTTTTTCAAGTTCTATTGCCTGCACTTGAAATGCTGTGAGAACTTGAGCTGAGATGTGCTGACTGCAGGTACCTCAGGGTTCTCCGTCTCTTTGGTTTTACTTTCTTTACTGTGAAGGCAAGCAATAGAGAATGATAGCACTGGAGTCCAGCGTGTAGTTTCCAGCTTCTCATATAAATTCCGACCGATGATACGTCCTGGGGTGTTGGCATGTCCCTGTCCCCAGCTTACAGAGGATATAGATGTTTTACAAGGACTTAAAAACAGACTCTTCAAGTAAGCTACTGGAAAACAGTAGGAAGGCTTTGCAACAGTCTTTGTACTGAGCGTATGAAGTGTTTCCTAGAAATGGTGATGAAAATAGAGATTTTTCACTATGCGGCTACGGAATGACACTGAAAATAATGCACAGTGTTTCGTCTTTCGGTATCAACGTGTTCGTAAAGGTGCTGTTGGTAGATAATCTTTCCTTGCAGGTTTCTTCTTTGTAATTCCAGGGAATTGATAACGTAGCTGTTCCATACGTTTTGTGAGTATTTTGGATTAACCTCAGCACACAGGAACTACTTTTTGCAATAGCTATCCAACTTTTGTGTCTGAGAGTGGAATAAAAGAAGAATAAAAAAGGGTAACCCCTCATTATGAAGTCGGAGCTTAACAGTTTAAGGGAAATGTTACCCTGTTGCTCTGATGGAAAAGTGCCTTTCACAAGTAAGATTTACACCTCTTTCATGTTCTAATACATGTAACGGGAAGGAAAAATGCTTGAGCTTGTTGACGAGTCAGCAGAGCATGCAGTCGGTTTAACAGGACACAGCAGGGCCTAGCCTAGTGTCTTTCATTGCCTGCTTGGTAGCTACGAATGCCAGAATGAGGGAACGGTTAAATAAAGCCATTGGACTCCATTGGTAGCTTTGGGGTGAAAAGGTCTCAAAGGGGAAAAAGCAAGCTTCTTGTGATACGCCTTGCGCTCAGGGATTTTGAAATACTGCAGTGGTCTGTTCTGGAACGCTTTGGGGTGGGTATTCGTAGAGTTACTCGCTTTTTTTACTTCTTATTTTTGACTTTGGAGGTCCAACGTGGTCTTCACGTGTGACACCTCCAGCTATATACCCCAGTAGCGTGTAAGAGGAAGAACAGGGCGTCAGTTTCGTGGCTCTGTCTGATTACCAGATCGTGGGTCCTTCTTTTAAAGCTCTTAGTATGACATGTTATGAAATGAACGTGGTAATTTCCACTTCTCTCATTTCCATTGCCTTTTTTTTCCATTTCTGTGTTTTGGTATGTGTTAGATGAGAGATGCTTTGTGAAAGGGTGGTTTTAAATTGTGTGTTGAGGCCAGTTTGACACCAGAAATCCCCACGGGGGCAGTAAGGAATCAAGGGAGCCTCCAGCAGGAAGCAGCTACATGCTTGAGTCGCGTTAGCTGGTGCAGGGTGAATCCAGCAGACAGAGCCACTTGCCGCTTTCTCATGACTGAGCAAGCAGCTACCACGTGTGCTTAGCTAGCTTCTGCTGACAGCCTGTTCCTTCTTCCTCTGAACAGAAGAGCTAATAGGCGTCACGACTTGCAGACGGGATTCTGGTGAGATGAGCATCAAATAAATGTGTGAGGTCTGATATGCGTGCACTTAGTGGCCCTCCGACTTGGTTCACATGTACCTTACAGCTGGGTAAGAGGTGGTGGAACTGGCTTGCGGAAACCTGAGGTCAGGATGACTTCCACACCTGCTGAGTGCTGAAAAAGGAACGGAAAGAGTGTTACAGAGCAGTTTGCTGACTCAGTTTGGCCCTACAGTTCCTGACCTTACCTTTCTATTAAAGAAACCCTTTCATCTTAATGTAACAGCTGCATGGTCGCCTATGTGACTTTCTGTTTAAATGTAGGCTGTAACAGCTCTAAAGCATTCAGCACTGGTAATAGTAAACTTGTATTTCTTTAGCTCATGGGAAAATAAACGATAGCCCTTATTTGTGTGCTGTTTTGAATAACTGTGTTAATAATGGAGGGTTCAGCAACATATTTAGTAAATATTTTAGTACCGTTCTGTTTGGCTTTTTTGGTAACAGCTAAAGAGCTTCTTAGAGCACTGTGTCTGTTACTACTTAGAGCACTGTGTCTGTTACAGTATGTTAAATTCTCAGTGTCTGACAACGCGTGGAGGTCTTTTCACCTGAGATGAAGCTCGTTTTGATCAGCTAGTGGCGTGCGGGCTTTCCGTAAGGCACGAATAACTCTTGTGTTAAAGAAGAACGTAACTGACTTTCATGGGTATTGTTGGTGGGGAAAAAAGTGCCTTAGTGTACCACAATTAACTGTCGTTAGTTTTGTATGCCGTGAGATCGTCTCTGCAATGTTAATTTCAAGCCCGATACATATTTCAGATTGAGGCTGGCATGACGCTTCTGCTCATCAAACTGTTCTAGCACATGGCTAGCAAAGCAACTCTGCTAGGAAAACCTGCAATGAAATACGAACAAAGATTGTATGTTCTGGAATACTGATTGATATTAACAGACAGTGGTGCAATGTTTGTGGTCTGATAGAACACATTCCTCAGCTAGCGAGGCTGCATAGCAGAAATTGCTCTTGGGAAAAGTCCCTGAATTCTTTGGCTCTTGGACAACAGAAAGTCATACCAGTGACAGGGCATGTTTGAAGATTTGGAAGGGGGGAGGACTAGAAATGACTTTTTTTTAATGTTGACTTACATGTTGGGAAATAGACTTCTGGACAGAACTATTTTTTTAATTGTCACTGTAGTTCTCTTAATCTCGTATTTCTAGAGGTAAAGAGCATTTATAACCAAGGAGCAGAAGACTGGGTTTTACTTGTGTCAGAACTTTAGTCATAGAAACAGTTTGTTTTTCTCACACAGTTTAGAGTATGCAATAGAAGCCCTTGCGAAATCCTGGTTTTGATCCTTGAGTTGTGCAGGCATGGAAATCCTCTGTAGGCTAACGCTGCTTACCAGTGTTAATGGCAGTGGCCTCGGTGCATTTCCTTCTTAAGACTGGGGCAAACGCCTGCAGAATCCTCTACGTTCAGATTCAGTTTCCTGGTAGATATTTAATGAATCTTCATTTGTGAAGTACTTTGGCTAATCACATATGCCAAAGCCAAAAGGCAGTGTTTGTATAGAATATATACCTAAAATAGGTGTGCTTTTCTGGTGGTGTTTTTTTTAGCAGTGGTATCAATGAACAGGAAGAACATGATGTCCCGAGGGTCAGCCATCTTCGGACAGTAAAAATACTAAAGATTAAAATAGCCAAAACGATGTCTGTTCAGTATTTTTAATGCCATAGATACAAAATTGGCACCTATGTAATTCTCATATTAAGTTCAGTTGTTTTCTCTGAGTGCCAAGAAAAGATTGGATGTTCTTTTTAATAGTAACTCAAAACAAAGGAGCAAGCGGCCAGTTTTGTAGCACCCAGGGTTTGTATGACTGTGCAGGAGACCCATGCCTTCATGTAGCAGTCCTTCCTCCCGCGTTTCAGTTTCTCTGGAAGCATGTTTCTTGTGGAGGGATGGGAAAGGTGAAGAGTTGGGAATTCCTTTATATTGTCTGTAGAATGCTTAGTAATGTTTATGGAGCTGTGTGTGAATGTAGTTACAAACTGAAGGTGGTATTGAGTAAAAAGTACAAGCGACTTCAAATGTTACCTTGTATGAAAATCACAAGCTGTTTCTAGCCTGAATCTGTGCTTTGAGCCACTGAAGGTGATGGAGTCGCTCATCTCTGTGGTGTAGGATGCTTGAAATATTCCTAAAGGTGATACTTCTAAGATGTTAGAAAACCAAGACAATGTATAGATGTTTTAGGCCTACAATTTGAAGCTTTTTAATAGTTCAGGGAATCCAGTGAAAATACGTTAATTCCAAATACAAATATAATTGACGTTTTTAGGAGCTTGCTATGATCACAGTCTCAGTCCTGATTTTTTTAATGTAGTAAAGATTATTTTTTTGTGATTAACTCTATTAAATTTCAATGTGCGGCAGTTTGGTTGTATGTTGCTGTCTATTTTTGTTGCTTTTTTTTTCTTTTAGAACATTTAACATCTTATTCCATTTGTTTTGTTATTCCCATCAGTTCCTTGATAGTTCTTAAGCATCTCATTGTATTTTTATATTTTTAATTCAAGTATAATTTACAGCAGCTTTACTTACAAGGTTAGTTATCATTTATCATGAAAAAGGAAAAAGAATATTTCATTTTCAGTATTGTAGGATTAAACACTTAACTTCCAAACATGAAATGCGTTATGAATAATTTTTGGTATTAAAAAGGTGGTGGTTAAGTTTGTCATACTCATGGTGGAATGATACCAGTTTGCATTTTAAGTCTCTTTTATGCAGACTGTTAATATAACCTCCCATTGACATTAACATTAGGCATATAATTGAATACTGCAGTGAATTAGGGTCTACTGTCATTAGGTGTGTGTTGCAGAAGTGTGTATGTTGATGCTGCTTAAGAAAAAGGAACTGAATAGTCCTGGAGGTGTAGTAGAAATTAATACCAACAAGTAAATTTTATTTAAAATGTTTTCAAATGTCAAATGGTCAACTATACTTTATTTTTCTCATTTGAAAGTATATTTTCTTCTTCAAGACTTCAGGGAAATCAGAGGGGCATGGCTCAGAAAGACGCATGCTGGTATTATATGCAGTGTCACTTAGCCCCAGTTCATCAGCACACCCTCCACAAGTAAGCATTTGGCGTGCGCCAGATGCAAGTGTTGCTTCTGTGAGGTTTCTGTAGCCTGTAGGTTTGTCGTGCACAGGATGAGTATGTACAACACTTCAAAATATGTTGGGGAGATTCTTCAGTCAAGCTAATTCCTTGTGTAAAAGCAGGTAAGATAGGGAACAAGCTGTACTAACAAAATTTTAGCACAAATACTGGAACGAATATCAAGTCCCAGGTTGTACCTTTTGCGCTTCTTTATAGTAGAACATTTAGGAGATGTTTTTTGGAGCTTGGAGATAAAAACCTGGTGTGAAAGGAGAGAGCTGGGCAGTGTTAAATGCTTAGAAGGAGCGTTGCTGATGTTTCATACTGTCAATGAGCTCTTAATCCTTCAGAAAGATAGTTGGATAGTCTCCTTATGATGGGTGTTTGTTCTGATGTGGAGTCTGAGACGTTCTTTTACTTTTTTTTGATAAATGGATACTGTTGTTTTTTTCCCATGACTTACTTGCTGTATGTAGGAAACGATAAGGTGATTAATGTATAGGTAAGAGATGTTTTCCTAAGAGTTTAACCAGTAGAGATACTTAGGTCTATGCAGTTGTCTTTGATAGAAGTGCTGCAGAGAGCATATGAAACAATTTTGCCACGTTAGTGAGGATAAAGCCGACATGCGTCTTGGCAATTGGAATCAGAGGCTTGGAAGAATGAGGTTAGGAGGACTCTGCAGGTCCTCTGGGCCGGCCCCCTGAAGCAAAGCTGGTTTCAGAGTTAGATGAGGTAGGTGGGGACCTTCTCCAGTTGAGTTTTGAATATTTCAAAGGGCCAGGCCCCGCTGCCTGGGCAGGCTGTTCCAATACTTGACCCTCCTTGTTGTGAGGAAATTTTTTCCTTGTGTAAAACGGTAATTTCCCTTGCTGCAGCTCATAGCCACTGGCTCTTGACCTTGAAGAAAATGATGATGATTTCTAACTAGAAAACACACATCTGTTTTTTGAGAATTAAAACTCTTTTCTCGGAGGGAAGTTCAAGTGTCTTGAGTTTTTGATGTTTAGGAAGGTGTCAAGGGATGCTGTGCGAATGTTAGAGGTCAGTTTCCCCATGTTGAAAATACCATGTAGCGTTTAGTGCATCAGTGACATTGCTCACTATTGTAAAACAAATCACATTTTGCCTTTATTTCTAAGTGAACTCTCGCAAATCCTTAGAAGTTGTTACTCTGGTGAAACTCCATTTAGGTCTCCATACTGTTAGCTTGCTGTTGTATAGCTAGGCTAGCAGTCGCTGCAGTAAAGAATTAATAGTCACTTTAAGCCATTTTGATCAGAAGGGTAAACTATAACTTGAATATGCTTGGTTAAGGTTGGGCCTAGTTTTAAAACGCAGGTTGCCTTCTGTTGCTTTGATTATTGCCTAATGAATTGTTTAACAATTATTTGTTTACATAATACCTTGCTTGAGGTCACTGTAAAATTGCTGTGCTTGCTTTTTGTCTGGCTACTCAGATATTCTTTAAGGTATTCGGAGTAAAGAACTTGTTTGGTGACTGTAAAAGGCTGATTCCCAAAGCCTGCTAAATGATTTCTTCAACCCTACCCAAAATGATAGGGTTTTGCCTCCACCATGCTCTCTGTCTTCAGAGTACAGTGAACATGAAATTCTGGAATGCTTCAGTTGGCTAGATAGTGTGAAACTGAATTGCTGCTATTCTATGCAGTGTTGTAAAGAGGCTGTAATAGCAAACAGGAGTACTCTAGAACTTGATGAGCTGTGACTAAACTATACTACTTTTTTAATAACTTTTTTTGTCTTCTACAGGCTCATAAGTCAGTGAACTTTGTTTCAACTTTGCTTCAGATCACCATGTCCCAACAACTGGATTTACCAGTGAGACAGGCAGGCAAGTTTTCAAATCCTTTCATTGTTTTCACTTTAATGGTGCATGCGCACAGGTGCATATTCAGATATTGTATCACAGTTCAGGTATTAAAGAATTCTAATGGTTTTAATCTCAAACATGGGAAAACTGGGAGTCGTCAGAGTTAGTCGTCATAAACTGCATCTGGCACCGTACACTAAATGAGGAAGAGAGAAAAGGTGGCTGGCTCTTCACTGGTTGCTACCCTTTGTCTCTAGTGGATAATGGCCTTTGGGAAACCAGAACAGTTCATGATGATGATACAATTGGCCCAAGGAGGTAATTTTACATTGCACTAATAAAGCTAATGTGTCTGAACGTTATAAGTGGAAGAAAACACATTGTCATTTGGAACCGCTGATTTGAAGGAGCAATCAGTAAAATTGGATCTTGAATATTGGCAGGTCCAAACATCACCTTGAAGCTACTATGATTACTTGGTAAGAGGTTTCTAAAACAATACCTCAGTGGTTTCTGACAGTCCAGGAGATGTGACCTTGATCACTTAGTTGAACCTTCCAGGTAGCAGATTATTTGAAGTTGTAGCGTAAGCCTAACGTGCATTTCTATCTTATTTTGGGAGGATAATGCTTAGATGCGTCAAAAAAGGTTATTGTTTAACATGTATAATGTGGAAAAGGAGAAAGTTTGAAAACAACCTCTTGAAATTCAGCCTTAGTTTAAGCTAACTTAAGAAACGGCTGTAGAGAGTGGAGAAACACATACAAAACGTCTTAGAAACAGTGCATGTTTTGCAAAGCAGCTAATGATATGATTAAACCCCTGAGTACAGACTGAATTTTGCATCACTTCAGTGTTGTTATAGCATGTATCTGCAGATTGTTTCAGACCTTTGCAGACCCTTTCAAAAACAGTTTGGCTTCTGAGTGTTCAGAAGGTGCATGTGAAGTTTGGGAAAATGGATTTATGGATTTGTATGTAGAGTTAGATTAATAGTAACTTTGATATGAGTTTGTAATTTGACATTTCCTTTTGTATTTTCTTTCTATTCAAGTGCTTTATTCTATACTCTGCCGCATAAGCAGTTCAGATTTAGTTGTCACATGGTAAAAGCAGGTGTTTGTGCCAGTAGCCCAACTGCTACAAAGTGGTGTGGCCCATAAACTTGGTATAAAGGAACTCTCTTTCTCTCTAATTCATCCCTGTATCACAGACTTGATTACATTTTTTGCTTACAAAATACAAGGGTTGTTTTAGATAGTCGTTACTATTAATTTGCTCAGTTTTAATGAAAATAGTGAGAAAATGACTACAAAGGATTTTTCAGCAGCGTATTGCTAAAATGTTACACAAGCTCTTTTATATGTAACATGAAAGCAGTATACTTTGTATTTTCATATGGAAACACATCCTTTACAGTACTAAAAATACATCAAAATAAATGGGTGAAGAAATATCAACATAGCAAATTAATAGGTTAATCACAGAATCACAGAATTGTAGGGGTTGGAAGGGACCTCCAGAGATCATTGGGTCCAACCCCCCTGCCAAAGCAGGTTCCCTAGAGCAGGTTGCCCAGGTAGGCGTCCAGACGGGCCTTGAATATCTCCAGAGAAGGAGACTCCACAACCTCCCTGGGCAGCCTGTTCCAGTGCTCCGTCACCCTCACCGTGAAGTTCTTTTCTTTCTTCTTGGTGTGGAACTTCCATTTTGTGGCCGTTGCCCCTTGTCCTGTCCCCACAAACCACTGAAAAGAGGTTGGCCAAATCCCTCAGTCTCCCATGCTTAAGATTGATAAGATCTTAATAATGTGCATGTTTTATGTATTTTGATCCTAGCAGTCAGAAATGGTCAGTGTATTAGTAATTTGTCTGTTTTGTTCTAAAATAGACTTCTCTCTGCAAAATGTTTGTTTTGTACTTGGAATGGCTATGAGCTGATTTGCCTCTCTTGTATGATAGGAGTTATCTACTTGAAAAATATGATAACCCAGTATTGGCCAGATCGTGAAACTGCACCAGGAGAGATTCCACCGTACTCCATCCCAGAAGAAGATAGACACTGTATTCGTGAAAATATTGTAGAAGCCATTATTCACTCTCCTGAGCTGATTAGGTATGCTGTTTTAACCTGGTTTTGAATTCTGTTTTCTGACTGTATTTTTGCACAACTAAGCTAACCTGAATGTTAAGCATTGTTGTCTTACACTGCTGCATACTTAAACATAGAATTACTGTAGATGTTTTCATCTACAAAACTGTAGACAGTTTTCAACTTGTGCAGCACATAGAAATTTACTGGTAGAGTCCTTTGCAAAAAGCCAGACCCCGTCACTTAATTTATAAAGTTCATCAAGTGAACAGCATTAAATGGAAAGTACGGAACCTAAACTTGGTATTTAAAAAAAAAACAAACACCAAAAACACAAGCTTGATGTAAGTCTAAATTCAGGCAACATTAGATGTTTCAACACCACAAGAACATTAGCAAAGTAATAGTAATTTATTTAATCATTCTATACTTTGTTTCCAGAGTACAACTTACTACTTGCATTCATCATATTATCAAGCATGATTATCCTAGTCGTTGGACTGCAGTTGTGGAGAAAATTGGGTTTTATCTTCAGTCTGACAACAGTGCTTGTTGGCTTGGCATTCTTCTCTGTCTTTATCAACTTGTGAAAAACTACGAGTAAGTTTTTTCTACCATATAAAACAGCAGAATGAATACACATGTGTCTCTTGTGTACTGTATGCATATTTTAACAGTGTAAAATTGCACCTGGGATTGAGCACAGGTGATGGAACGTTTAGTCAGTATTAGTTTAGTGATACAAACATTGTAAGCTTAATTTAGTCAATATTCCTGGTGCATCGGTATGCAGATGTTGGCTCATATCTTGTCCATTAAGAAAGTACAGAAAAACTGCCTCCGTTAGAGGTTAGATCTAGAACACAAGAGAAGGGGCCATCTTTAAAGCCTTAGTTAGGTGGTAGTTCTGTTCGGATTGATGTGTTACAGCAACATAAGCTTCATAACAATAAGAAAGTCTGCTCCAAGTCATAACTTTGCAGCAAATGATGACTTCATTAAGAGTATAAAACTCATTTGAATTAATTTGTACTCTAGGTATGAGTGAAAGTTAACATACAAAGATTTCAAAGTGTGAAATCGTGAATGTTAGGAAACATCAGATTTAGTCAGCTGTGGTTTGATCCTCTTCTAAATTTTGAGTATTTTTAGCTATGTATCTGTTATGCTCGGATCTTTAAAACTGAGGTTGCCCTTTGAGAACATATGCGGAGCTTAGCTGCTGCTGTTGGCTTGTGGAAGGCTCATTTGAGTGGCAGAGTGCAATCTTGGAATCATGGAAAAGTAGTAGTGTAACAGGAGGAACCAACAACTTAATCTTTGAAAGCAGTCGTGTAACACTTTTGTTTTAGATACTTTAGGATATTGCATTGAAGAATTCCACTATTAGTTTCATGAATTGTATGTGAAATAGAGTAAAACAGGTGAACATTGATTCCTCAAAGATTCTTTTTAATAGAAATGCTACAAAGACTGTTGTAATTAAACATTGGAGCTTTTTCTGTGGATGAGAATTGCAAGTCCTGCTAGGAAAACAAAGGAAACTGATTTCTCAATTTTAAATGAATTATGCAGCAGAGACCTGCGAGATAAACATGCAATGTTGACTTGTGGTATGTTTTTATTACAGTAATTCTTGGTTAAGGAAGGATTTTGATGTATAGTCATTGCATGATTAACTAAGGTAATAGTTATGTTAATAATAGCTGATCAAAGACTTCAGTTGAATTCAGCAACTGTTCATAATTATTTAGCTTTCTGGTGAAGTCAGCAATGGTCAGCTTCACCAATCATGTAGAAATGCACACATTTTATTACGTTACATGCAATACGAATGTAGGCAGGTCTCTAAAATTTATTAAATGTCTTGTTCCAGCTTTTGGGGAGAAATTCTGCATAATGTTATGACTTTAGTCAAGTTGTTACTGTTTGGGTTGTAGGAATCTTTAGCAATTGTTGCTTATTTTTTTCCTTAGTGTAAAAGCTAAATATTTTTAGACTTTTTAAAAATCTTTTTCCCTGTCCAAATCTAGCTAGTGAGTTCATATGGCTGCTCTCTGTGTAATTGTTTTTCCTGTCTTTTTCAATTGTATCTTTTGGGGAAATTTGAAACTGAGCTTTCCTGAGCAACATTAAGTCTTTGTATTTAGGTTTCTATTTCAGAAAATATGTAGAAAATATATTATTTGAACAGGATTTTGGAGCTCAGTGTTCTGTAGTAGTTTTACAGAACATGCCATCTGGCAGCAGACGGAGTAGACTTTATCTTATATTTCTACAAATTGGCACTGTTAAGAGACTGAGCATTGATTAATGCTTAATAGCAATGAAAAGTCTACCAAAAATGTATCTCTTCCCACCTAAAAAAATATTCTTCCACAAGAGCCCAAGCAGAGCATTACAGTATTAATTGCTTAAAAAATTAAGCTGTACATTCTTCAAGTTATTCTTTGTTCTTACATGCTATCATGATAGGGACTAGATAGTGTTCTGCTGTGGTAACTATTTATTCAATCAGGACTTTGTTAATAAATGAAAAGTTGGGGTTAGGATTTAAAAAGTGGCTTCGTTTCCTTTCAGAAATTTTGATTTTTGTTCAGAAAGGCAGTGAAGCCCTCCTTTCAGCATAGGCCTGGGAAGATTTGGGGCCCAATTTCAAAGAGTGTTGAAATTGAAGCCTGTGAGTCCATCACATGCCCTTGAGGCCCACATTCAGATTGTTAAATTTGGGCAAATGAAAATGCAAGATGTGGGAAAGAGACCTTGCAATTTACTTTCTTCAGTGTCAGAGAAATAATCAATCTTCTGGAAATGTTTTTGATTAATGTGAAATGTGATAGATGTCTTTCTGGAATTTTACTGGCTAGCCCAAGATCAGCCATTCTTGGCAATAAATGTGTTTCAGCTGTTTGCACTTTCTGTAGTACTCTTGCTTTTCACTATAGTAATGGTGTGGCAGAACATGAGGTAGTATTCAAAGTGAGTAAGTTGGCTGGAATGCATTACTGGCAGAAGGCTAATACAGCTGTATAGTGGAGTAATGAACTCTTAACAGTTTTCAAACTTGCCTTGTAATTGTAATGTTGTCTGGCTATACTTTACTCCAAACTCTGTAACAAGAAATGGCTTTTTTTTTTTTTTTTTTAAATCATACGTTGTAACCTACTTGTGTCTCCAATGGGGAAGGATGGGCTTTTAAAATTTCATACTGCCTGAAAGACGAATAAAGCTAATTTTGTTCTTACCTAAAGGTACAAGAAACCAGAGGAGCGTAGTCCTTTGATAGCTGCAATGCAACATTTTTTACCAGTTTTGAAGGATAGTTTCATTCAGCTTCTGAATGATCCATCTGATCAGTCTGTTCTCATCCAGAAACAAATCTTCAAAATATTTTATGCCCTTGTCCAGGTAAAAAAATAAATATGGTGTATTCTTGATCAGTAATTTAAAGCTTTTTTTGACCTTAAAATAGTAAATGACAGGAATATTAACAATATTAGATTAAATCTGAATCATTTGCAACTACTGTTCAGTTGTGGTATGAATCACAGGATTTTGGTATCGTTAATTGCGCTGTAAAATCAGCGTTATACTTTTTCCTGGTCTGACATTAGATAGAACTTATGCATGCTATCCTCTAAGCCAGTGTTTGCTACGTAACTGATTAAAAACAAGTTTTCTAATGACATGTTGTAGAGGGCAGCTTATACAAAATTACAAGTGTAAATGCAGTTTGTGAGGAAACTCTTAATATGCTGCTAATTGCTCCAGAAATCAGTGTAACATCCATTTAAGTAGTGTCTTAGCATTGTATAAGCAGAATTGAAATAAAGGTCTCTAGCACCTTTGAGGATATTGAGGATATAATCTAGGTTGTGTTAAGGTCTTCTTTATTCTGTTATTTCTGAGTCTTTTGCTAGCAAATCTTTAGTGCTAAGTGTAGATTTGAAAGAGCTAAAATTCAAACGGTATGAAAGTAACATTATTTTCAAAATGCTTTATAATAAATTTATTTTTGCCTTTATTTTATGTAAGTACACATTACCTTTGGAGTTGATAAATCAGCAAAACCTGACTGAATGGATAGAAATCCTGAAGACTGTTGTGGATAGGGATGTACCAGCTGTAAGTGACTTTTGGCTATTATTTCTTTAAACTTAAATATTTTTATTTTATTACAAGTGAAAATTTTTATTTCTGCATTTTTTTCTTAATAGGTGCTAAGAAAATATCCTATTTAGCTGAAAAAAATATTTTAAACAAACTAGACAAGTTTTGAAAATACGTAGCTTGTTTGGGAGTTCTGTTTTAAAACTATAGCATAATTTATTTTGGCTTCTTGTTTTGATAATTTGTTTACCATTTATGGAATATATTTAAGGGATTTATTTTTAGGTGTGCTGTACTTTATACTTCTGTTAAGCTAGAAGTGTGATATGCAAATGGAAGGGTAAAAGAAAAAATACTCTATAGAATTGTCCAAGATGCATACAGTTTGAAGTGTTTGTAAATAGGTGGTAATTTTTTTTTCCCTAAAGGAAACACTTCAAGTTGATGAAGATGATAGACCTGAGTTGCCTTGGTGGAAATGCAAGAAGTGGGCTTTGCATATCTTAGCTAGACTTTTTGAGAGGTAATTTCTCGTTCATTATCATTATTTTTAAGAGAACAACCTAATAGTTAAGTCAATAACAGTCCTGCACACTTTCATTTTGCACATTTGCTTCAAATTCTAGGTATGGAAGCCCTGGTAATGTTTCCAAGGAGTACAATGAGTTTGCTGAAGTGTTCCTGAAAGCATTTGCTGTTGGTGTTCAACAAGTAAGAAATGCTGAATGTGGGAAGTATTAGGATGTGTTTAGAGTTTGTTGTGATTTCTTCCTTATTATTTTCTTAGAATAAGTTTATAAAACTTTCAAGAGTTTTTATGAAATTCACGTGCTTGTATTAGCTCAAATCTGTTTACTTGAAGGTGATTGTATTGTAAATATAAGTAGACTATATATACAAAAAAAAATCTCAGGGAGCTGATTGTTTTCTTCTAAGCCTTTCTTTTAAGGAGAAGAACAGTTTTTAGTTCAGCTTCCTAATTATTTTTAAATTATTTTAATTCCCAATGAAATTATAATGACTTACAGGATTTAAATATCAAGAAGAAAAGTAAGGGAAGTATTTTCAAAGTACGTGTTTTCTGAAGGTCATTTAAGCATTGAAAGCGAAGAAGAGAACGTTGCCACATTGAGTGTTAGGAAACATGTCCCAACATACTGTTGAGACAACTGGAGTCTGTCACTTGGAGATGCTCATACCGGGGGATGGCATCCTTCTAAATGTTTAGTTATTGCACGTCCTTTAAGATCTTACTGGTTGATTTGTACTTTGCAGATAAAGCTAAATTCTGACAAAAGACTGCATGTGGAAAAAAAATTTCAAAAAGATCTATTTGAACAGTTTATATATATACACACACATATATATATTAACTTGCCTTTGAATCAAATTTGATCCTCACTGTTACGCACGTAGGTAACACCTGAAAGTCTTTTAAAGAAAAATTGATGAAGAGCAGGATTTTAAAATGCTTACAGCCTTCTCCCTTATACAATAATGCACCTTGTATGAAAATACAGATTATTTTTAATGTGATATCCTCTGTTTAGACGCAGAAGATAATCTTGGATGTATCGTCAAGAAATAGAATCCTTCAAATAAATTTTAAGATTTTTATATAGGATATATTTCATTAAAATAATAATAGAATTGGAGACTGAATAACTAAACAATACAGTTTCTGACCTGATAGTATGCTTGAGTTGTCTTTACTTTCTCAAATACACACACCCTAAAGGATGAATAGATGTGTGTCATGGGGTTATGGATTGCTCAAGTATAAACTTAGAAAGTAATGCTAATATTAACTTCACAATTATTTCTTTCTGCTTATTTATCTAGCTTCTATTTTTCATGCGTGTCGCTCCTCCCCCCCCAAAAAAAAACACCCACCAAAAAACAAACAAACAAACAAAAAAACAATCAAACACACAAAAAACAACCACAACAGCATTAGTTCTAGATAAACTTTCTTCACCTTAGACAAAACAAGCTTGACTTACCTTGCTGGAATACCTTGATTCTTACCCCTTGTGTTAGTGATGGTTTTGCTCAAGACACTTCTGATTTTGAAAGACCCAATGAACCAGAACTAAACACTGGTTGAACACTACTGCCTGGTTGTTCCTTAGCCCCATTGCAGAATTTGTTCCTCCATTTGCCTCCACCCCACATTTTCCTTTTTCTCACTCCAATTCTTAAATCTTTGCTTAGCCTTTCCTTTAATTTCTTTCTTTATTGCATCTGAACAGTAGGAGGTAATTGCTTAGATACTGTGAAGTGAGAAACCTGATATGCTTGTCCAGGCACACTTTAAGTAGTGTGGCTGCAAAGACCACTTGTTAAGCCTCAGCTCTGCTCATTTTCAAAGACTATTCCCATTCCTCCACTAAATCTTGATTAAGTTAGGTTTTTTGGGTGCCATTATGTTGCAATGGAGAATCTGTTCTTAAAAGAAAGAGAGAACCCCCAACAACAAACAAAAACTTCAGATCCTTCTAAAATTCAAAGATACTAGCAAATGGGAGCTTCTTGCATAAGCTTTTTGACAAAGAATATCGTATTACTATATGTGAAGTTCTAGTTCACCAGATTTCTTTTGCCTACAATGAAGAACCCTCCCCAGTTTATATATTTTTAAATCTTCTCTGAGCTGCTGCCATGATACACGTTAAGCCATGGAGCCCATCTACATGGGCTATAAAAGTTCAGTGTATGATAAGTTGACGGTCATGTTGTTTTTATTGCTTGCATGGAATTTTATAAAGGAAGGCAATCTGTAGAATGTTATGTTCTCTGGAAATCCCCAAGAACTTCATCATCATTAGTTTCTTGGTTACTTCTGGAAAATAACATTTAAAGCATAAAATCAGGGAATAAAATTATATCACTGGGTTGTTTGAGAGTTTAATCACTTTTGATACTGGTTTCTTAGACTTATTTAATTATTAACACTCTGCTTAATTGTTCTAATTTGAAGAAGCATGTTAGTCTTACCATGTACTGATGGTTTACTGGTTTTGGACATTCCAAGCAATCATTGTCCCTTTGAGATATTGCTTGCAGAGAATCATATTCTCTTTAGTTAATACACAAGAGACACTAGTATTTTTGTCGTGTTTATTCTTTGATATTTCTTGAAATAGCTTCAAGTCTCGGAGCATTTAGTCTTTTAATTTCTTATCCTAAGTCAGTCTAATGCCACTGAGGCCTTGTACTGAGGTGAGAGTTACATGGTAGTTTCTTAAGTGCGTGAGGCTCTTATGATCCCGCTCTGTGCTGGTGTGGCCTCACCTGGAGCAGTGTGTACAGTTCTGGGCACCACATTAGATGCTCTCTAATAGCTTTATGTCCTTCTTATAAAGGAGGGCTACAAAGGCATTGAAGTGTCTAGAGGGCAAGATGCATGTCTGAAGCCACTTGGTTTCCTTAGCGTAGAGGAGACTGAGGGGAGGCCTCATGGCCTGCAGCTTCCTTGTGAGGGGAGCAGAGGGGCAGGCTCTGATTTCTGCTCTCTGGTAACAGCACATTGGGTTGGATTTTGGGGGATTCCTAGGATTATATTGTGAGGGATAGTGTAATTCTTCGGGTTAAAATGGTCTGTGCTCAGTATGAGCTATTAATGAGATCTGATTTTTCTAGGTGTTGCTGAAGGTGTTGTATCAATACAAGGAAAAACAGTACATGGCTCCTAGAGTTCTGCAGCAAACACTGAATTACATCAATCAAGGAGTGTCACATGCTGTCACCTGGAAGAATTTGAAACCTCATATTCAAGTAAACCATTTTCTGGGTTTAATACTTAACATGGCTAAGTAATACAGTCTGTTGTATGGTGTTTTTATCATTGCTAGAAATAAAGTTTTGGGAAACTACTATAAATTGCTGGTGGAAAAAGTTTAAGCCTGCTTAGTAAAGGTTATCTTGATACATGAATAGAGCTAGCTAATGGCTTTTTTTTTGCTATGACTCTTTTGTGCTTTAAATGAAAGATTACACAGTGGAAGAGCAACACAGCAAATTTGGCAATGATGATAACTAATGTATTTATGATAATGAATCATCTCCACATACCATTATCCAGCGTAAACCATTTTTTAAGGCAGTACATAAATTCACAATGCCTGAATAATTTTATAGTGTTGTTATGTTGTATCAGAAATGAGGAGGGACAAAGTCAGTTTGTTAAATATAGGGCAATATAGAGATTGATTCAATCGTGCTCTTTTTCAACTTCTTTTCTCAATTGCAGGGGATTATCCAAGATGTTATTTTTCCATTGATGTGCTATACAGATGCTGATGAAGAGCTTTGGCAAGAAGATCCATATGAATATATTCGCATGAAATTTGGTGAGAATTTGAAATCTTCTCACATTAAAATCTGTCTTCATGTGAAGATGGTATTTTTTATGGCTTTTTTGTGAAAACAGTTGACTATTAAAAAAAAAAAAAAGATGGTGGGGGTGGGATTATGTTTGTGTTATCTGAGTGGTGTAACTTTGTATAGTTAATTTCTGGATATGCTTGTGTAAATGACAGTTAGCATATGATGTTTCAACTGGTACAATTGTTTCTGCATTTGAAAAATAGTTAACTTTGACATTTACAATGTTTTTCTTGGATAGGTCAAACAGTCCAGGTCTAGCTTACAATAATTACATAAGTTTAATGTTATTACGAGTTTGACTCTCAGAAGTTTTCCTGAGCAGCTAATATTTCAGACCCTCATGTATTTATCATCTCAATTTCAAATGTGTCATAGTTCAGAACAGATTTACCATAGGGATAAATGAAATAGTATGAAGTAAGTCTGGCATTCCAGACTTGTCTAATTTTGCCTCTGGTAGTTTGTTACTTTGTTCTTGGGGTTCACTATAAGCCTGTGTAGCACTTTGAGGTTGAGGAAGAAAGAGTAGACTTCAAACTTCCTGAATAAATTGCCCAGGGAAGTGGTGGAGTCACTGTCCCTGGGGGTGTTTAAAGAAAGGTTGGACCTGGTGCTTAGGGACATGGTTTAGTGGGTGACAGTAGTAGGTATATGCTTGGACCAGGTGATCTTGAAGGTCTTCTGCAACCTTAATGAATCGATGATTCCTCTAAGATTTGTTTGTCTAGAATAAGGAATCTTGATGGTTTTGAAGGTTTCTTATTCCTCAGGTTAGGTAGCCCTTTAAACAATACATGTATTATACCTGGCTATGATAATCCTCTTCTACAGAGAAATAAGAAACAGTGCATTTTTAACTCAACCAATTACATGTTCTTGGAGGTGTAACAAATAACATAGGTGTAAAAATTTGACCACTGTCTGCTTTTATAGTTGCAAAAGATTTATCATAGAAATATGGAAGCCATTCAATTTCAAATTAGATATGCAGATTCACTGATCACGGAAAAGGTAAAACATACATTTATGGGGAATCACCAACCCACTGTTACTGTTGTTTGATCTTGAAACATTTGTAGTAAGAAAGCATGAACCACGTGAAAAAAATGTGAAAAATTCTTGCTTTTTTGTTCTATAGGAAACAATTAGATTACATTAAGCTTAGTATTTATATAAGGACCAAAATTTATAGCTGTTACGTTTACTTAATAGATGTATTTGAAGACTTCATTTCTCCTACAACTGCTGCTCAGACATTATTGTTTACATCATGTAGTAAAAGGAAAGAGGTAAGCTATTCAAGGATTTTATTAAACACAATGCTACCTAGATTTAGTTTATAGGCTTTATTTGCTGAAAGAATCAGTGATAAATTTTACTTTTCTGCTCTGTCGTATTATAGTACATTAAAATACATCTTTTGTCTCATATTTATTTTGCACTGGTCTACTTGTGATTTTTGTATTTGCCAATTCCCCTTGAAGCCATATTTCAAGAATGATATATGTTATAACAGATCCGTAAAACATTACCCAAATTCCAGAATTGGAGTATACTATTAGATGTTTACACAAACTGACCATTTCAGAGCGCTGAGAATAGTACCTGCCATGACTGGTTGAAATACTTTGACTAACTGTACATTCAATCTAGGTTTTGCAGAAGACAATGGGCTTTTGTTATCAGATCCTTACAGAGCCAAATGCTGACCCTCGTAAGAAAGATGGTGCTTTACATATGATCGGTTCTTTGGCTGAAATTCTCCTAAAAGTAAGTGTACTAAATCTGGTTGTTTTTTCTGTTCTTTTCCCTTCTTTCACATACGAGAAGTGAGAATAGCTTTTTGAGTTCTCAAGCTTTGGAATCACTGCCAGGATTTTTTAAAATTGTTGAGCTTAATTGCTTTGCTTTTGAACAGTTGTCAGCATAATTGCACAAGTTGTATTAGGTTGTGTTCAAGTTCAGATGACTTGTTTTAAGTTCTCTTAAACTATCTGCTTCTAGTAAGTTACTACACCATTTACTACTATTTAACTACATTCCCTTTTCGTGGAAGGAACAAAAAATCCATCCAGTGAGTGGCTGATGATTTAATAAGATCTTTTCTGTGTATAGAAGATCTGGAAATAAAATGAAATTAGTGGACTTTCTCAATTAGAATGACAGCAAGTAAGAGGCAGTAGCAAGTAAGACTCTCAGAAGTTTCCTGACTACTTTTGCTATTAATGTGTTGCCAAGCAAAAGGTTTCTCTAGGAGTCCAAGAATGACAGGGGAAAAAACCTGCCAATGTTTGACTGAAAATCACAAGTCTGTTCCACATAGGAACATGTAGGATACAAGTTTAATTCAACTACAGGATTTTTTTTGTTAATAGCTTTAATAAAGGGGGAGGTTAAAAGTGTGAGGGTTTTGATAAGCTGTTAGCGCTCTTATACATGCCAATTTTGTTGGATTAAAAATACATTGTTATGCAAAATTTAAAACTGATGAAAGTCTTTGCTGATATTCCAACAGAAGAAGATATATAAAGATCAGATGGAATATATGTTGCAGAATCATGTGTTCCCTCTCTTCAGCAGTGAGCTGGGTTACATGAGAGCACGGGTAAGAAAGTGTAAGATTTATTGTTAAGATGTACTTTGTTCCAACTGAAGAGTTTAGCAATATTCTTTAAATTATTTTTATGTCTAACAAATCTACTTCTTTGTGTGCATGTAATAAAATGGATGCTTATTTCAGTGATTAGTATCAGTCTTTATACACGATTGTAAACAGCTTATGTGTAATTTTAAAATGGCTGCAGAATTGTGTGCATAGTTTTCAGTCTGTGTCTGGTGGTATGGTCTATTTGTGTTTTACATTTAGACTATACTGCTCACGCAAAACCTGTGGCCAAAGATGAACTTGAGATCATAGTACTGGTCTAGTGATGTCTGAAAGACAAGCCTCCCACTGGCCAGCCTCCATACTCTCAAACATATCCTAAAAGTTTCACGCTATCTTCTTATTCAATGTTAGTTGTACTTCACATTTAATAATTTGTGTAGGCTACTGGTATCAGTTGATAATCCTGTTTGTAGTTTTGTAACACTGGATTTGATATCTTTTTTCAGGCTTGTTGGGTTCTTCATTATTTTTGTGAAGTCAAATTTAAGAGTGACCAGAATCTCCAGACAGCCTTAGAACTCACAAGACGGTGTCTGATAGATGATAGGGAAATGCCTGTGAAAGTGGAAGCTGCGATAGCACTTCAAGTTCTGATCAGTAATCAAGAGAAAGGTAACCCTTTTTTTCTTAAAAGTATGTCAAACTTACTGAATATATTTTTTTTCTTTGAAAAATGTTTTCTTTAGAAAATGCATACCATTTCGTTGCTTTAATGGAATAAGCATTAAATTTACTACGCTCACAGAGACATCTGTTCTTCCCTGATGTTAATTTACTTGCAAGTGTAATTTGTAATCATTTTCTGTATTTTTTTTTTAGCTGGCAGGAATTGCTGTAAAAATATCACATTTCCAAGGCTCTGAGTATAATTAATCTGTGACTTCATGATACATGTCCAGTTTAGTAGTTCCTAATGATTGAGTCAGAGATACAGTGGCAATAGAAGCATATCTGTCTCAACATGAAAGAACGCATGCTAAAATTGTTACATAGAAGAAAAATGAATCTTTGTTTTGGCAGGCCTTACATTGCTTAATATTCCTGAAGCTGTCGTAAAAGTCACTAAGCAAACAAATTCTATATCAAATACTTTGGTTAATTTGACAGAAATGCGTATGTACCCCTTTCTGTTCAAGTGAAACATGCATTAATAAGTGATCTTGTGTTCCATCAATAAAGACTGGAACGATGGCCTTTGTTGTTCTGTTGTGATCGTCTTGGTATACATTTTTATTGGGGGGGAGGAAGTTCTAAATGTTAATATTGTTCTAATGATTTTTATCATTCATGTTTTTGGCACGTTGATGCCAAAATGCTAAACATAGTATAGGATGTGTTGACATACTAATACTGTAGTTCTGTAAGAATGATGTCAATTCAGGCATTAATTTCCACTTATTTTACAGCTAAAGAATATATTACTCCATTCATTAGACCTGTAATGCAAGCTTTACTTCATATTATAAGAGAGACTGAAAATGATGATCTTACCAACGTGATTCAGAAGATGATCTGTGAATATAGTGAAGAAGTTACTCCAATTGCAGTAGAAATGACACAGCATTTGGTAAGGCTTTCTGGTGACTTTGAAAGTTGTTTAATATATGAGAGAGTGGTATTGAAAATGAAGGTAGTTGATGATCAGTCAATAACTACTGCTACTCCAGTCTGCTCAAGAGCATTAATACAAGTAATTTTCTTCCACATTGATAATGTTTTTCTCAAAAGTGGCTTCATAATGTGAACTAAATGGAGGTTTCTAAGAATGATTCCAGAAATGTTTTAGAAATCCTTATCCACATTTATTCCTGATAGTGGTAATGAGTTTTGGTGACATATTTCAAGTAGTTCCTACAGTGTAACTTGATTTTCTTTTTTAAAATGGGAGATTAAAGAGTAAGGCTTTATTTTTTTTAATTAAATTTGTGAAAATAATGTCATGTAGTATGTAATGTAATTGCAAAGTTCATTCTGCGGGTAGCTTACTTGCAGGAGAAGTTGAGCTTGAATGGCCATATGTAGCAAGTTGCACTAATGACATCAAAAGTAGGATTCAGCTCAGTGCTAACCATGGAGTTAAAACTGAATTGCTTGCATGTCCTCTCTGGGAATGCCTGCAAAGAATTCCACTCTAGTTCAGCTACCAGTTAAATCTTGTCTCAAGGAAACTTATTCATGCAGAGGTATTCTTGTTCATGAGAAGTAAGGTCACTTTTTTATTCGTGAATGGATAAAAGATGGCAGTTCAACTGGCTTAATTTTCAAATCTAATCAGTTGTGAAAACAAACTGAATAGAGCAGTCACTTCAATATTTTCTTAGCAGAACTACTCCTTAAATTAATCATGTAGAATGCCAGATTGTTCATTTCCAAGCACGTCCTCAATGAATGACATTTATGGGTTTTGTTTTATTACATGCAGGCAATGACGTTTAACCAGGTGATCCAGACTGGACCAGATGAAGAGGGCAGTGATGACAAAGCAGTGACAGCAATGGGAATCTTGAATACTATTGATACACTTCTAAGTGTAGTTGAAGATCACAAGGAAGTAAGTATGCATTAGTCATATGCATTGTCAAGACAGTGAAAAGTCTTTTGTAGTTCCTGAGTACCTGTTGTTATTAGCTGGTAAACTGTCTGCAGCTGAAAATTTCTTAAAACACAAACCAGTGAAGTGCTTATGATGCCATGAAGGAGTTACAGATTGGATCATGTTTCTGGCACATGGTAATAGATTACAAATGTTGCCGCAGTATTTGCTGTAGGAATCCAGGGTCTTGTTAGAATAGGTGGAAGATATTTTTCATCAGCTTGTTGCTGGTAGATGGAACTCAATTCATCTGGAAAAAAAAAAAAGACAACATGATTCAGTAACATCTACCCTTCAAAGAAGATGGATAAAATTTCACTTAGCTTTGAACATTGACTCTGCTCCCTTAGTTTGCTGTCTTCAACAAAGTCAGTATCTGTAAATGCATCTGTTGTGACTATGCTAAATGATAGTTTTATTTACCTGTCTGATATACACTGCAGATTTTCCAGGGTGATGAAAACTTGTGTTATTTAGTCTTGCGTTACTTTGGTTGTACTGAATGGACTTACAGCTGGAATACAGTTTGTTCAAAATAGGCTACTGCCGATTCTTTTTGACAAAATCAGCTACTGTATTGATAAATATACTGCAGGTCTTTTTAAGTGTTCAGCAGTTCAGTAGTAAGTTATACTCTGTACTCTGAGGCTTTACTAAGGAAGCAGTACGAATTCTGCATGCTCAGGGTCACAATCCAGTGTTGCCGTGCGATAAACCAAGGCCAGATTGAAGTATTGACTTGTTTGCTAAAGCTGTCTAGCAAGTATGTACTTGTTTTTGTTGGCAAATTCACGCCATCTAAATGGGAAGCTTATCTAACAATATGCTAGCCCAGGGGAATTTAAATTTTGATCACTGAACACTTATATTTAGAGACATTTCACACAGGATGACCAAATCATGTTCTACATAGCTAAGACGAGAAACTCAACCCTTATTGCCTCTATGCAAGTGAGTGCCCTAAAAGTCAGGTTACTGACCCTTTGTTAGCTGTTCCATAGACTGATAATTACTTGTTGGGAAACAAAGTGTCCAAATCTGTAGGCCAGCCCTGAGGTTCATAAGGTATTCAGCTAATCAACCCAAGTTAGTTTAGGGGTTCTTCTGAAATCTCACCGTTCTAGAACAGCAAACGACTTCATGTAACTTCCATTACTTCCCTTTTTGATGTATATGTGTACATTCTGTTTTAATGGGACTGAAGTGTTGCAGTTACTGGTAGGCTTCTTGTAAAGGATACCCTGTAATAAGATTCTTCCAGTATTCAAAGAGTATTCCAAAAATACCTCACATTAAAAGCTATCTTAAAAATTCTTATCTAAGAGTACAGTTGTAATACATTGTGCTCTAAAATGTAATAAGTTTTTTAATTGTTTTAGAAGACTATATTCTCTACAGAGAAACAACTTTGAATAATTTTATTCAAAATGTGTTTCATTTCAACTCCAAAGTCTTGAAAACAGTCATAATTCTCTTTTTCAGATTACCCAGCAGTTGGAAGGGATCTGTTTGCAAGTGATTGGAACAGTTCTGCAGCAGCATGTATTAGGTATGTGTACTTTTGTTGGCTTAAGTTTTTAAGTGTATTGCATTGGCATTAAACTTACCTATGTTCTGTTTGTTTTAGAGTTCTATGAGGAGATTTTTTCCTTGGCTCATAGTCTGACATGTCAGCAAGTTTCTGCACAAATGTGGCAGCTTCTTCCTCTTGTTTTTGAAGTCTTTCAGCAGGATGGCTTTGATTATTTTACTGGTAAGTAATACAGATCAGAAAGCCAGATAGTTTCATATACGTGGTGTCAAGCATAAAGTGAATTACATCTTCATTGAAATGTTTAAGAGAACAATGGAGTGAGTTACGTTTCCAGTATTTCCTTTTGCTGTTGAAGCAGACTTGTTTTACCAAGGCATCTGACTAAGTACGTGCTTATCTTGTGAAACATTAAGGCAAGAACTGTGATTAACTTACTCAGTATAGGTTTCAATAAAACATGAAAACAGTAACTGTGATTCTTCTTTTAATACAGACATGATGCCTCTCTTACATAACTATGTTACTGTTGATACGGATACACTTTTGTCAGACACAAAATACCTTGAAATGATCTACAGTATGTGCAAGAAGGTAAGCAGATAACTTTGTGGTCACAAAACCTGTAATATCTAAAGCCATATATTGTTAAACTGGGTACCTTTTTCACAACAGCAGACTATAAAATGGATGAATTTGGATGTCTGCTCTCAAAGCATTATGCTATTTAGCATCTTTAGTGAGTCCCCAAATTATTAAGTTATTGCAGAAAAACCTAAAGCAGTTCCATTAAATGTCTTAATGCTTTTGCTAAAAGTGTAAAAGAAAAGGTAAACAACAAAAGCAGATGAAACAACCCATTTTTTTGTGCATCTGTATTTTGTGTAATACACTTTGAGCATATAGACATGCAAAACCAATACTTACTGCAAAGGGCAGATAATTTCTTTAATCTGAGGTTTCTAACCTCACTATGGCTATGATACCACGTACCATACATTTGCTAAACCTGTTAACTAAAACAAGTAGAGATGGAAAGTAAATGGATAGGAACAGAAATATTTTTTTCCCAAGTTTATGCCAGATCAGTGACGATAGCTGACAGCGGAATGCAGTTCTGATTCTTGCCAGCCCTTACTTGAATACGAGTTGTAACCAGGCTGATTAGGTTGACTGTAAATACTTGCATTTTTTGATATATGCAAAAAGAAAATTAGCTTGTTACAGCCTCTGTGACTAGTGTATTATTAGGTGGGCACAGTGAATCTTTCACGCAAAAGTTCTAGATATTGCATGGTCTCCCACTGGATATCCCAAATATAGTTTAATAAAAGTATTTTTTTACAAAATTAAACCCATGAATGCTTAAGGAAACCTAACTTCGCAAACAGAAATTAAGCTTGTAAAAATGGCAGCCAATACTTAATACAGTTACTGTTTTAAGATCTGTGCCCACGGTCATTTAATATTCATACAGATAAACTAGTTCCAGCTGCATTCAGCAATGTTTTATTCTCTGTGGTTCTAATACAGATCCATAGCTGTAAATTTGGCGTCTCCACTGATGGAAGTTTATTCTAGCATTGTAATAGAGGGGGTAAACTTGCATCAGCTTTGCAAAGCAGCGTATCCAAAATATGTCTTGAAAGGCTATCATCAAAAAAAATTGTTTTTCAGGTCCTTACAGGAGTTGCTGGAGAAGATGCAGAATGTCATGCAGCAAAACTGTTAGAAGTGATTATTCTTCAGTGTAAAGGGCGTGGCATCGATCAGGTTGGTAACAGCTTTGGTTCATGTAACTTAATGTTACAAATATTTTGTTCTCAAATATGAATTGATTTCGTAACTTCTCATTCAGAGGTAAAGTTTTTGTAGGGTGACTAATGATCCTGTCTTCTGCTTCAGTGTCACAAGTCCTACAGTGCAGTTAACAGCACTAAAGAAGTAGTTATTGCACAGTTCATCTCCAGGATTTAGGATGCTGCAAAACTCTATGTGAAGTGAGCACTGTTTTAGGACAATCTTAACTAAAAATTGTTTAATTTTATTCTAAGATAATAGTAGTGAATACTGACTTTTTTTCATCTTCCAAGTGAATAGCCTTGAAATAAGAATGAAAATGCAATTCCTAGAATCCCAGTTAACATCATAGAGGAGCCAGGAATTTCGTTAAATGCATATGGAAGTTGAAAACTGTTATAATAGCTAGCTAAATAGTTTTGCACGCTTTCTTACTTACTTGTGGACTTTGCCCTTGAAGTTATAATTTGAATTTATTTGAAAGAAAAAAAAAATTTATAGAAAGGTTTTTGTATGTGTGTCATTTCTGAAAAGAATACTACTTTGAATAGCTGTTTTCTTGGAGTATTGGTAATACCTCCTGAATCTCTTGACTTTGTTGGGAATATTGAAAGACTTAGGTTTATTTTTCTGGACTTACAAGTATACGTATCTTCCTCAGCTTTTTATTTTTAAAAGATAAGACAAAGGAACTAGGAATTATGTCTACAGTCCACTATGTCACAAAACCCATGTGCTCAGAGTAGAGATTAAATCTTTTCACCTTTATATTTCATCTTTGTGTATGACTTCTGCTGGCAATTAAAAATTATACCCATTTTTACGTCCTCTGTATTTATGCACCAGCCTGTTTTTAAGCCATTTCTCAACTGGAGTGTGAAATACAGAACTACAAACTTTATTTTTGATTACTAAGCTTGTAATGGTTCTCACTCTTCAGTGCATACCCTTATTTGTGGAAGCTGCTTTAGAGAGATTGACCAGAGAAGTGAAAACAAGCGAACTGCGAACAATGTGCCTCCAGGTTGCCATAGCTGCTTTGTATTACAATCCTCATCTATTATTAAATACATTGGAAAATCTTCGTTTTCCCAATAATGTGGAGCCTGTCACTAATCACTTCATAACACAATGGCTTAATGATGTAGACTGTTTCTTGGGGTAAGTGTTTCTAATTTTCAAGATTATTCAGTGTGATAAACCTTTATATTACCTGCTTCTAAATCATAATGGAATTTGTAATTCTTGTACTGTTTTGTTTTATAGACTTCACGATAGAAAGATGTGTGTGCTTGGCTTGTGTGCTCTTATTGATCTGGAGCAAATACCACAGGTTTTAAATCAAGTCGCTGGCCAGATCCTGCCAGCTTTTATCCTTTTATTTAATGGATTGAAAAGAGCATACGCCTGTCATGCAGAGCATGAAAATGACAGTGATGATGATGATGAAGCTGAAGAAGATGAGGAAACAGGTATGGAAACTGAAGAACTGTTACATTCTGTTTTTCATGATTCCTGGTGGAGATGCTGAGTTCTGTTGTGGAATTCTTCAGAGTTCCCTAACTTAAAAAAACAAAGCTGTGGTACAACACTAGATCTTTTGACACCTTTCAAGTTTATCTGCCTTGCTTTCCATTCCCTCTAAAAAGCTGATTTCCTAGACTGAGTCTCCTCAAAGTCATGTCAGGCTAGCTTTTGTGTGGTTGCTGTCATTGCAGAAAGGAATCACAGTTACTGCTGGGGCTTGTTTCCCATTTGAGTGAGGGATTAGAGTCAGTAGGAGTTTTTCTGCTCCACTGCACGGTTAAAAACTCCCATGAGCTGCTGGGGTTCTAGGTGTATATCAAGCTATCTGAACTACACTGTTATCAGTTCTATTGCCTGTTCTAGATAAGCCATCTTCCTGAAGATTGTTTTTTAACTATTCTTGAGATTAATTTTCTGTGTGTGGTAATTAATTCAGAGGAACTGGGGAGTGATGAAGATGACATTGATGAAGATGGTCAAGAATATCTAGAAATTCTAGCAAAACAGGCAGGTGAAGATGGAGATGATGAAGACTGGGAAGAAGATGATGCTGAAGAAACTGCTTTGGAAGGCTATTCCACAATTATTGATGATGAAGACAACCCTGTTGATGAATATCAGATATTTAAAACAATTTTTCAGAGTAAGTAACGTTATTTCCGTTCTTGGACAAAAAGTTAAAATATAACTTAATTCTAGTCTATGGCATCGTAAACCAGAAGTTACTGAAAGCTTCCAACAGGCTTTCCAGTACGTGGTTTGATTAAGTCCTTTCTTTGAAAAGGGGAAGAGCAACACCATTATTACGCTTTGAGGGCAAAGAGACATTATTCTTGAATGAACTTAATGGCGGGAGGGAAGAGGTCAAAGATTGTATTCGTGTTTTTGAATATCTTTAATTATGTAACCCTAACAGAATTGATTAGAATATTATTTTGATTAAAATAGCAGTGAGTGTTAATAAGCTCTGAGTTACAGAACATTTTAATGAACGTATTCCTTTTGTTTACATTTTTTCTCTTGCAGCAATTCAGAATCGTAACCCTGTATGGTACCAAGCTCTGACACAGGGTCTTAATGAAGAACAAAGAAAACAATTGCAGGATATAGCAACTCTGGCAGATCAGAGGCGGGCAGCACATGGTATTTTTTCCTCCTTCATTCCATTAAGTACTACTTTTGCTGTTTGAATGCTGTTTATGAGCTCAAGAAGCCTATAATTCAAGCCTAATAAGGTCTTCATAAAACAGTATTGTTTTGCAGTCCAGAGATGTTTGAAATCTCTTAATGATTATCAGGTCACAAAGCCTCAGTACAAAGACTGTATGGCATACCACAGGTGTAAGGAGCAGTAGAAATTTCTTAATGAAGTGACCAGGTAAATAAAAGCGTGTTTGTTACAGTAGCGTGGATGTGAAAACAAATCATTTGGAGGCAGGTGGATGAACTGCAGGCGTAGTAACAGGCAAACAAGTGAACGTGGCTGGTCAGTTACTTCCTCATGTGACCTAGTCCAGCTGGGATAGCTAGCGATTCTTTTGGTGGGGAAAATACCGTCTTAGAAAGTAATATCCATCGATAAAGCTGCATCGCTAAGCATACTAAATATTGCAGATTGTTCTTCTGCGATGGAGATAAGTGATCTGTCCAGCTTCATATCGAGCAGTTACTACAAGATGCTTCAACTTAGAAGTTCAGAAAGCTGTAAAAGATTCGTATTAAGAATGAATAGTCATTCGTATTAAGAATGAATAGTCATT
>CM021769.1:61952828-62016548 GCA_011076525.1 Nettapus auritus
CGGCCGATGCTGTCCCGGCCGGGGCCGTCCCTGCAGCGCCGCAGGCCCCGCGCGGGGCTCCGGGAGGCGACCGCCGGCCCCGTGGCGCCCGGCTCCTCGCGGCGCCGGCACGGCCGCCCCCGACGTGCTGCGGGCCGCTCTCGGCCGTGCCCCTCAGCCCCTGGCCCGGAGCTTTGAGTAGGGCGAGGTGGCTGGAAGCTGCTCCTGCGGGAACGCCTGCCGCGGCGGCCCGGAGACGTTAATTCCCTGTTAAGTGGTGACTTGTGGTGGTCGTTCGTCGAGAAACGCCCAGCGCGTTGAGGCGAGGTGTCGGTGAAGGCTTCGCCTCGGCAGCTCCGCTGGGTGTGAAAATCTCCCGAGGTCTTTTCCCAAGCGCTGAAGAGCTGCGTCTCCAGCGGCACGCACAGTGCTGGCAGCGCTGCTGAGCAGCCCTCCTCCCGCTCCCCCCCGCAGAAGGGCCAGCCGTACGGCCTTGCCACCAAAGCGTTACCCGTGTTAAAAAGTTTCCTCAGAACCCTGCTCTAGGCGGTATAAATGCATTACGTCTTCCAGGGCTATAAAGCAGACTTTTCTGTCACGGTTTCAGGGTGATAGTACCTGAAAAATCAAGCGTGTTTGACCTTAACTGAACCTTTTTAAGGGCAGTCGTATGTACGTAGCGTGTTCCAGTTCCTTTGTGTAAGTGTACTTGCCGTGGAGGGCAGCGGGGTATGACGGAACCGTGATCTTGGGGCTTATTTCTTTGTATTTTATGAATTAAAGCCTTGATCTTTCGAGGTGTAGAGAAGTCAGAAGTTTTTTCACTGGAGTGCCACAGAAAAACTGGGGAGTGTGTAGTCAAATAATACTTTGACAATGCTTTGGTGGTAGATGGCAGTTTAATTGAGCTACGTGGGATAAGTGCTTTAGTTTTTGATAAATGTATTTCAAATTGATTACATAATTTACATAAACCATTCTCGTTACGGGAATGGAATAATGCTTCGTTCCTAGTATCCTTGAAGAAGAATTATTTTGCCTTATACTGCAAGGCTCAAATGAGCAACTGCAAGAGTAAAAATTCAGTCACACAGGCTTCGTTCGTTCCACGTCTCCGTGCCTGGGTAGCATTTGATGCTTAGCCATCCACGTACTTCTGGCAGAAGCTGGCTCTCCCTTTTCTCAGCGGAGGTGGGCACGGGGATAATGCAAGGAGGTGTATTCTGCGGGGCGAGCAGGCTGAGGTTCCTCAGCCTTACGTTGGTGGCAGTGACCGTCTCTTCCTGGATGCCGTCTTTGCTGGGCATTCCTTAAAGCATGGCGTGTGTATTTATATGCCTGTGTGCATGTAGATACGTGTGTTAGGTGATGAGGCTGGGTCTAGTGAATGTATGAGAAGGGTGTCTAGGAACAGCAGAGTGATTCCTCTGATCCTTAGCCTATTTTTGAGGGTCTTTGCTCCAGGTAACAGCAAATACAGAAGGTGATGGGGATGTACCCCCTAACGTGCCCAATCCTGTGTGTGAGGATTTGGGGTGACCGGTTCATGCAGCGGTCAAGCTTATGTTCTCTGAAAAAGCCGTTCATCCTAACGCACCTTAACTCACTCAGTGCTGTGCAGAAGGACAGGGCAGCGCATCCCGTGACAGCACGTAGCTGGGGTAACGCAGCAACTGGCTCGAGTCCCTTGGCCGCCTGAATCCGCAGGGCCGTGCAGGAGGCGGCACGAGGAGCGAGTGGGTCCTGGGCTGACGGGAACGGATCCTGCGCAGCCGTGGTTGTGCTGCTGCTGTGACCTAGGGGCCGCGGTTCTTCGCGTGGCTGGGCCCCTCGTGTGCTGCCCGCGCCTTTGTGGTTGGGCGTCCGCGTTGTAATGAACGAGCGGGTCCGCGTTAAGGCACAGTTAATTTTAGTGTGTACGGACTTTGGAGTAAACTTCATGTAACGGCCTTTAAAATGCATGTTTTTGTTTTGTTTCAAAATAAAGCTAAAAATAAGGCAGTTTGAACTGGGCTGTTTCTTTGACAGTGTCATTGGGCTTCAGGTCAAGTTTAGGACGTTGCTTTTTTGTCATATGTGATTCTTGGCTTTAGATTTTTGGGGCAAAACGTGCTCAGCATAGGTGGTGTCTTTGAGAAACACTGTTATTAAGTTCTGAGGAGTCTTTAATTGGCATTGCTGTCAAATTTTGTTTCCCAAAGTATAGGGCTCAACTGAACGTAGATGAGCTTCCGAGCGCAATGCCGTTGGCGCGTTCCTGGTAGCAGTGACATCCTTCCAGTTTCCAGTGTTACAATGCACACCGCACGAGTAGCTGAGAGGCAGAACACATCTGCGCTTTTGTAGTCTCATTCTTCCATTACTCTTTTCCTGTCTGCATTTTGACTCTTGCTCTCTTCCGTGATCGTCCCCAGGATTTCCGCTTCCCACGCCGTCTTCTGTAACGGGTACTGCCTCTCACCTCTGTATGTTCATACAGCAGCATCCCAGGCCCACCTTTGTTTGCCTTTCCTTGCCACTGGCTTTTCTTCCTGTATCATCGCGTTGCTTCGGCTTTTCTGCAGCTCCCCAGCGTGCTTCCCGTGCTTTCCCAACCGATAGGTGGTCAGTTTGTTTCTTCTGTTCTGCCAGGGAATAGGTGGACCCGGTCGAGAGAGCGTGAAATGAGTAGCCTGTCCTTGTGCCCCGAGGGCTCCTGAAAGTTTAAATGCAGGTTTCTGCGCAGCTTCTGGGTCCCTCGGGTGGATCGTGGTCCGAGCAGATGGATTCAGACGTGGAATCTGAAAAGCCAGTTCCTGTAAATAGAGACGTGTTGGGGTGTCCTACGATGGAGCGAGACGTGGAAGGGAGGCGCCTGCCCACAGCCACTGCATTTCTGGGGCAGGAGTTAAAGGAAGCCCTACAACACGACCAAATGTGTTCGCGTTGTGGCACAGCTGGTTTTAAGGGGCTCTGCCTGGAGCTTAGTTTGGCTTGGGTTGTATTTACTCCTGGAACTATGGCTTTGGTCTTCCTGCTCTGCCTTGCACACCAGGAGTTGTTGATGGGTGACACAAAACCCAAGCCGGACAAAATGAGCGAATGCTGCCAGTGAATGCTCGGATTTTCTGGGCTGCGCTGCTCTCTGAATGATGCGGTGCGATTGCGCTCTGCTCCACCGAGGTAACACCTGTCAAATAACTGACATTCCCAGTTCCAAATGGAATTTACAGTTCCAGCAAGTGCCAAGCTGCCAGCAGATGTACACTCGGAACCCCTTGCCGCTGCCCGCAGTCTGTATTTTGTCGTCTGCTGCATGTTTTGTTCTGTAAACACTTGGGGGAAAGGGCTGTTACCTGCTTCGTGCTCTCGGGCTTCGTGACTGACGACAGAATTCTCTGGAGCCGGAAGATGATCTGTGCTTGCAAGTTTGGTGGCGATGCCTGTATCTTAAGCATATTCGTACGAAGATATCGTGGTGTTAGAGTGTAGTTAGATGCCGTGTTTTCCGCTTTACATTTACAATCTGCTTTTTTGTAATTCAGGGTAAAGGTTCCTAGTTCAGAAGGCTTTCCAGTGAGTTTCTGCAAGACGAGCACTGCCTAAAACGCTGCAGGTTGTTACGGCTCATACTGACACATCTGCAGTGGAGTTACCAGATTACTCATTAACTCACAGCCACACAGCTCAGTCAAAATTCCTTACTTTGTTGGCAATCCCAGCACACGTGGAGGGTTTGAGCGGGCACAGTCGGGATGAACTGCTTCGCTGATGTAAATGAGGTGCTTTTGTGATCTCTTTGACAATTAAGAGACTCGGAATTCTGTTTGATATGAAAGAACAACTGATGGGAATAGTTGGCTTCAGTGTCTTTGGATTTTTTCAGCCTTTAAATACTCAGACGTACATCAGATATCCCTTGTTTTGTTCTTCCTGTTCTTTTGCAGCACTGATATAACTGGAGTTTTCCTGTTTGTAGGATTAAGGAGTAGCCCCTGAAGTGCTTCAGAAGATGTGTACCTTTTTTTTTAACTGCTGATTTCATATAAGTAATTTGAGTACAGTTCTGAAGCACGTCATCATTGTTTGTATGTCCGTTACGTTGTGTATACGTATGGACTGCGAAGCAACAACCCCTCAGGACCCGTAGACGCGAAGCCACAGAGGTTCATCAGTTAGGAGCTTTTAGTCTCTTCCTTGCTTTGCAGCTTCCAGGGGAAAAATACACTTGGGATGAAACCTGTGCTGGCTTATCTCACTGTGCTGGAAAACATTTCAGTTTTTCTTTCAGCGTTGTTAATAGCGTTCTGAGTTTTTCAGGTATAAAACAAAGCCAGACCTACAAGGTTTTTTTCTGATGGCTGGCCTAGCATTCAGCTCCTGAACACGCGTGTTATTACTTATCCTTACTTTTTTGTCTATGAAAGCAAAAATAATTTATTACCGGTCAGTCTGCAGCAGAGGGTTGTGGGGTTTGGGTTTTAGTTTTTAGAGAAAAGAAGCTATGAGTGAGCACTGGTAAAGCACGTGTGTCCGGAACAGGAGGAATACGTCGCGGCGCGAGCAAGAAAGACCCTCCGAGTTAGAGAAACGTGCTGCTGCGTTGTGCTGGCTGAGTTCATGTTGTTCCTCTTGGCATCCGCCTGCAAACCGGTGCTCACACACACACACACACGCTGAACGATGTAGTGCTGTTTCCAGTCCCGTCTGGATTTGACGCTTTGCCACAGATCGTATGGCCCTTTCTTGGGCTGCATCTAGAGCCCTGCTGCTCACCGGGTTGGCTGCCGGGAGCATCGTCAAGTGCTCGTGCTGCTCGAGGCAAACGTGATCGTGGGAGTTGTGTTCTGCGAGGAGGTGTTTGTCCCAGAGCTGCGGCACGGGTTCATTAGTTGTGCCAGCGCTGACAGCAGATGTGCTGACGGAACTGCTCTGACCCGCATTGCTAACCAGAAATTGCTTCTTTAATACCTTCAAGAGAAGGGAAGCGAGCAGTCAGAACCGAGATCAGCCAGAGTCTTCTCCACACATGTAGGACGTCTCGGTGGGTGGCTTTCCGAGCTGCCCGTTTGTTTTTTTTTTAAATGCCTAATTTTTTAAAAACACTTTCAAAAATCTGGAAAAGCATAGCATCCTTAGCGCTGCCACGGAATGGAATGGCACGTAGATGTGTGATCTCATCACACTGCTTAGGTGAGGGTTTGTATCTGTTATTATTTTGCGCTGGTCAATCAGTTATTTTATTTTACAAATTGCAAGCGCTGATCGCTGAGAGCAACGTTCTGCTTCATAGCTACGATTTGCGGTGCAAAGTGACCGCGTGGCGACGACCTGGGGGGGAAGGCTGCTGGCACGTAAAGCAGCTAGGTGGAGTTAAACGTTCTTACTGCTTGCAGAAGTCGGTTGTGCTTCGTTACGGCAGTGGTACGTCGGGTCCCACGTTCGTATGTTATTTGCAAAGAGAGATCAAATTCTGGCAGTGAGTTCGTCTTGAACTGCATTATCAATGCGATGCATCTCTGGGGGACAAAAAGGTTGAAATACTGCAAAAAGAGTAAAACGGAGCCTCGGGTTTGGCTGCGAGCCTCTGCTTGGGGGACACAAGTGTTTGCCAGTGAGCTGTGCTGCCGCTGCGAGCGCGCGCGTCGTGCTCACGCACTTGGCAGCGCTGTCGGTCTTCGTTAGGTTCTTCAGGGCCAGGGTGGATCCCGTGGTTCAGAATTTGCAGCACTTAAATACGTCTGTAATGTGCCATTAAACTGCGCGCCTTACCCCTCTTCAATGACCGGTCTCTCTGAATCCAGCTGTTAGAGGTTCCTTAGAGGTTGTTTTCTGCGTTTCGGCCTCGTTCCTGTAACCGGCTGGAAATTGCTGCTTAATCATGTGGGGGTTGCCTTTACGAGCGATTGGAAAAAATAACGTAAAGGAAGTTAATGCTAAAGAACAAAACACTGAGAAATAAAGCAATGCCTACCATCAAGTAGCTCCTGTTACGTTTGTCCACAAGTCAATCTGACCAATTATCGCGATGAAATCGGTGCTTGAGTGCGCTGGGGAGGTACTGGAAGTGGCGAGGGCAGTTGAAGGAGACAGAAATCCGTGTCTCGTCTCCCGAAACGCTGGATCAAAGCATCGACAGGATCTAGGTTTCATTTCTGACCCTGCTGCAGATCTCCAGGGTTATACTGGAAAAGATTCCCCCGGGTTCGTAGGGGAACAGAAGTAAGATTTCTGAGAGCCGTAGTACGGCCGTGCGTGTATCTGTGAGCTCCCAGCTGTCAGGTGGCTTCCCTAACAAGTGGGCTGCACCCCTAGCACACCTTGCGTCTGGGCTACTCTGGTTTTCTGACAGTCGTTTTATACGCTGGGACCCGGAAGGCTGCAATGCACGCTACCAGTTGAAGCGCGTTTAACCAGAACGCTAATTGTAGGTGTTAATTTGGGGATTTCACAAACATTTCTTGATCGGGCTCCTTCAGGGAAATGACCGCACGGGTGTTTGCAGTCCTATCAATTGTTAAGGACCCTAATGCTGGCAGTGTTTAATTCAGAAAACCCTTAATTACGTTAGTGTGCCGACAGACGGGAGCTGATCTTGGGATCCAGCTTTGTCCAGCGCAGGAATGCAGCTTCCGAAAATTCCTCACTGACAGGTTTGCAGCCGTGGGGTTGTGTCATCTGCCGCTTTACTTGTCCGGGTTGGTAATTGTTTGCTGTTTTTTAAAAGTTTAATAAAATTACAAGAGTTCTGTACGTTATTAGAAGTGTATTAAAAATAAAAGTCACGTTTGTTTTGAAATAAATGGATGTTATTTCAAACTTGGTAGTGCTGTCTGTGCGACGAGCCTCAACAATCACAAGGTAGCTAACGTCTGGAGTAGCTTTTTTCCCGTCCTCCTTCCATAGTTCTTTCCTCCCGCACATGCTGGATCTTTCTTGCATTTTATAACCGTAACGTTTCCCACTTGACTCTATTAAAAACTTCAGCTTCCTGTTACTGATTCCCTAAGTATCGTGCTTTTTTTTAATTCCTTTTTTCCCTCCCCGAGGAGTTTCTGCTGTCGGTACTGCCGTTCTTGTTCTTTGCCCAGCCATGCAGTCTGACGGGCGTTCTGGAAACGCCAGATTCCTGCCTTTTTCCAGCTGTTTTTTGCCACATTCTCAACCAGCGAAGTCTCAGTCTCCTCTCAGCTGCTTGACTTCCCAGTCCTCCAGACCCAGTTTCTCCTGCACGGTGACAGGCCCTCTACTGGTGCTCGCTTTTCTTTTCAATGGCCTAAATCCCACCTGCTGTTTCCTACTTGTTCAATTCCTAGTTTTCAGCTAAGGCTTCTGTTTCCAGCTGCTGTGTAGCGTGTACATAAAAACTTCTCTTTTAGCATTGCATCTTCTCTCCTAAGCGAGTGACAGCGCCCAGAAGAGTCCGTTCGTTTGAGAGTTAGCGTGGGGAAGACCTGCGGTAGGTGCTTTCTAAACAGGCCACTTCACCCAGACTTCACCAGAAGTCCTTCCCCCCTTTGCCGCAGGCTCCTGAGAACTTAAAGCATGCTAAAGTTTACCATTTATCCTGTTGGGAGGGTTTTATTTTTAATAAAAGAGTTAGGCACACATACCCTGCTGGGTGGCGTATTTTACATTTCTGGTGCAGCTTTTGTCAAAAAGCCTTGTGAAGTCAGCAGCACGGGTGACGGGCTGCTTTTACCCTGTGACTGCCGGAGCGAGGCCTGTTTCAGCATCACGTCTTGCTTCCTTCTCTCAGACCCTGTTTTCAGTTCAGGGTTTTTTCAGACGAGTCATTTTCGTCTCAGGCTGTTTTTCTCTAGGGGTAGTATTCCAACGATCTTAAATAAAAAAGGTAAGATTCCCGTGCGTGAACGTTGTGGTGACTGGTGTCAGGAATCCAGATGCATTGCAGTAACGGGAACGTCTTCCCAAATGCCGTTGCTGCATGCCTTTCAGGCCTGCAGCTTGCACGTGAGCCTGAAGACACACAAGAGTTGCCGGCATCGAGTCGAAATTTTTTGCTTCAGTGAGTACCTCCTGGTGAAGGCTGTGCTCGTGTCTCTCCTGCAGGACAGACAGCTTTGGAGATCAACCGGAGTACACGTGCATCCATCTCGTCTAGCAGCCATGCCGGGGTCGGTGTGTTTTCCTAAAAATGGCTGCTTTCAATGGCTTTTTAACTAACGAGCTGCAATCCTGGAAGTTGGTAAAGGAAGTCTTCCAGGTTCGTGCTGGCAAAATTCCTGGCAGACAGGAGGTTTAAAGAAAAAACGGAGTGGTGCAAATCCACAGAAAGAAAAGCTGTGAGGTGGACTGGGGGGGATGCTGGTGAGGTTTGCATTGGAAGGGCGAAGACAAACGTATTGGAAGCTGGGGAGAGAACGGCATGTCAGCCGGTTAGCAGAAAAGGAGCGGGAGCACCATGAAGAAAGAAGCTGAGCGTAAGGGAAGAGATCAAAACAGACTGGCTTCAAAATAATAATTTTTTTTAAAAAGGCAATGAAAACACGATAGGAGATGAGATTTGCATGGTGAACGACGTACTAGCAGCACGGTGATGCTGATTTGGCCAGGTTGCACAGGGCCCTATCAAGTCTTGAACACCTACAAGGACAGAGAGTCTGTAACCTTTCTTGGCAACCTGTGCCAGCAGTTGCCCCCTCTAATTTAACAAACAAAAAAGGTAAAACAAGTAACGACGCTGCAGCAGCAAGGTCTATGAAACGGTTTCACGGAGGTATCCTGACCCATTTCTCCGCAGCGTTGGCCAGCCTCACCTCTTCGTTCTCTCCCCATCCTCTTCCTCAGAGAGCTGTCTGCTTCGCCTGTCTTCTCGGCTGCAGGGGGAAGAAGAGAGCCCAGAAGTGATCAGACGTTCTGCTTTCGCCTGAGGGCCTTCCTCCCTGCACAGCAGAGTAACCCAGCAGAGCTGCTGCGTCGCCGAGCAGCGAGGGAAAGCTGGGGTTTGGCTCTGGGGGAGCCCCGCGGTACCAGCTCCCGTACAGGCAGTGTGCTTTGAAGGGGCTGAGCTCAGACCACGGTGAGACAGAGAGGCAGGAAGGTGGTAGGTGACGGCGTGATGGAGACATCAGCCAGACCAGCAGTGAAAGAAGGCTGGGGACTAGTTGCAGAAGGACTTGGAATGGATTTGGGAGTGCTTTGGGTTGTTTTGACTAGAAGGGTGGGCTAAAGAGGAAGGCACTGAAAACTGGGTTCTGTGGCGGGGCCGGCTGAAGAAGGAGAAGAGACGAAGTTGAGGATAAGAAGCTAACAGAAGGGCAGAGAACTGGGAAGAGGATAGATTGGAAGGGATAATTTGAAAGGAGGCAGAATTGGGCCAGCACAGCTATCCGGCTATCTCTCCGTGGTCATCTGAAGCCTGGCTTAGAGGAAAGGCACGAGCATTCTTCTGCGTGCAGCAGCACACTGATTTCTCATAGCGTATGATGGGCTGCATTACAGTAGCAAACACTGTAATTTAAACAAGTATTTTTTCTCCTTTGGCCCCTGAATTAATTTGCATTAGATTCCTTTTTTTTTTTTTTTTTCTTCTAAAATAGCCATTGACCCTTCAAACAGTTTGTTTTGCTCTGACTCTTGCAGGACTTTGCAGTTGTCTGAGTCGACGAGCTTCTTCTCCACTTCCCCAGTGCTCAGAGAAGAGGCATAAGCTTTGGAGGGAGGTCATCGTTCTGTTTTAAAGGCAGATAGTGTAGATGATGAGGGACTCTTAAGAGATACGTTATCTAAGAGGGGGAATCCTCTGAAATAGACCTGAGCTGAAACGCCTTCAAGATCCAGTCCCTGCTAGAGCTGTTTGGGGAGATAGTCAAAACCAGTGGTTGTGTAGCCTTCCTGCCCTGATGTGTGAAGTGGTCTCAGCTTCTGCAAGGCGTCCTGCAAATGGAATGAGCGGAAATCCTTGTCAAGAAGGCAGGTAACCTCTGTGCCCCATTACCACCTGATACTGTCATTAATTAGACTTGCTGCAAGGTGGCAGTACCTCCAGAAGAGCAGTCCCAACAAACTGGTCTACAATAAAACCTTTCTTGGTGCTAGTTAATTTTTTTCCAAACTGCCTGAATTTTCTGATCTTAACCGCTGCGCTGTGCGTGAGCACCGAGGGTGGGACCGCTGCCTACAGCGCAGCTGTACTGTGTTCCCCCATTGGTGGTGTACAGGCAAAGTGCTTTCTAGGTCAGTGTTTTGTCCATGTATTGGGATAGGGATAACGCCGAGTAATAGGGAACAAAGCTGTTTGTCCAAAGTCAGTAACTTGGAGGTGGCAGAGCAAGGAGTGGAACTCAGGATCTCCTGTGTCCTAGCACAGTTCCTGTTCTTTAGGCTCTAGCATCCCCCCAAACCCCAGCTATTTCATTTTCTTCAGAAACATTTAGTATAAATGCTATTTAGCCCGAGTGGCTTCTTTGTGCTGGCTCTTTTCCTGTTGTATTACACCCATTTTAGGGACCTCATTTTCCATAAGAGCTTCTTTTCCTGAAAAGGATGCCGCCAACAAGAATTTCCCATTTTCCCTTGGAGGTTAAAAGAATCTCTTACACCCCTTTGGATTTTTATTTTACTTTCTGTCTTAATAGAATTCTGTCTTAACCGTTTCTTCATTTTGATGCTTACCGTTGTTCCAAGGTTCAGATTCTCTATTTCAAACATGTATTTCATGTCCTTAATATTCCAGATGGATATTAGGTAGGATTTTAATCTTGAAAAGTGTATTTCTTACTGAATTGTGTACTAATCCTGAATGGCGTTTTTTCATATACGATATTCAGGGTAAGGTAACTCATGAAAACAACAGTGTTTTGGTGTTTTTACAGGAGACTTACAACCTTTCTTAAGCTACCCCTTCCACTTTCCTCATTCAACTGTATCTATTTAAGAGGCTTCTGCAGCTGCCTGCCGCCCTGGAAGACAGAAACTGGTTCAAAGTCACCTGGATCTATTTGGAAAATATTCCAAATTTTCAGCTGGTGAATTAACGTATCAAAGCCGGTAAATGCTGCAGGCGCTGTGGGGTGCCTCAATGGTCTGCGTTTGCTGGCATTATCCCTTAGTTCTGAGCTACCAACATGAGTTTCGCGGTGGTTTTTGAGACCACTGATGAGTTGCTTGTTTTCAAGGGCACATTTTCAGATCATAGGGGTAGAAGTAGTCTAGTTATTTAGAAATTTAGTCATAAGTTAAAAAATCCTAGATTATTCTTCTCAGTCTTGAACTACAAAAAAGCAGGCCATGAAATCATGCTAAGATTAAAAGATTGTTTTTCTATACCTTTTTTGTGGATTATCTAACTACTGCTTATTGTAAGAAAAACTGTTGACTAAATAGACGGTGTGGCCTAGGTTGCAATCCCATGTACTGTTTTTCCTTTCATCCACGTCTCTTTGCATGTGACATTAACTAAAGGGCTTGCAGAATTCAGTCACTCAGGTTTTTTTCCTGTGGTGAAAGCCAACATCTGAGTTAATAGAATACAATGCTATGTATTTATTTTATAGCTTAATCCAGTAATACTGAAAATTAGTAACAGCCTTTCAGATTCAACAGACTTCGTAAGATCCCACATTGAAACTTGCCTGGGTAAAAAATTAGTATCCAAAGAGATGGGTGGTTTTGTGAGACGCATGTAGAGTTGTGACTGTCACTGAGCAATCACTATCTTGTCTTCTTATTAATGCGCTTTATTGTGAGATGCTTTATTATTTTGTAAGTGTGTGTGTATATATATGATATAAAAGTGATATAAATCTTCCTGGAAAGTTTAGTGACGTAGCTGGATCAGTCAGACTTGCTGATCAAGTGTGTGAAGTGTGTTTCACCAATATCTGCTTCTGAAACTCTTACTGGCACTGGAGATATTTTTTAGATATAGTAAAGGCTCTGGTGTTATGGATGACAATGGGTGACTTGTCAGCTTTATTGTAATTCTGGGGACAAAAAGGTCTTATTATTTGTACCATCATTACCACCACTTTTCTTTGTACATTTTTCTTTTCTTTAGTTTAACTTCAATTCTTCAATTTACTAAATGATGCCTGAAGTTCTTAATAGCTTAGTTAATTAATGTAATAATATTTAACTATTTGAAATAACTTTTTTTTTTTCCCATTGACTTTCTTTCCAGATAAGTCATTCATTGCATCGTGTCTATGTGGAAAGTAACATCAAATGTTTGTAGTGTTTGCATAAAAACACACTTGTATTCCACTAGTTCTGGTTCTGTATTTATATTTTGTATTCATGTTTTGTGAATCCTTTCTTTCTAGGTAGACAATGTTACTAGCTCAGATAAATCGAGACTCTCAGGGAATGACTGAATTTTCTGGAGGAGGAATGGAGGCCCAGCACGTGACTCTCTGTCTGACAGAAGCTGTAGCTGTGCAAGGTAAACGTTCAGCTAAAATATCTGTACATTATTGTGTCTTTTCTGTTAGAAATTCAGATAAAACTCTAAAACTCGGGTAGCATATTCTGAATGAAGAATCTAACACAAATCAGAAAATTATTCTTAGTTAGCTGAGACTGATTAAACTCACTGATTTAATTCTGAAAGAGAACAATCTCTTAATTAAGGTAATGGGAGTATAAATGTGCCAAAATAAGGACTATGAAATCTGACTTAATTCTCAGAATAGATACATTGTTTTATACTTTGTAACTTTCATCAAAGTATATATTAAAGTAGTTCAGTTTTAAAATAGATTGATGATTTAGGATTGGTTTAAACTTGATGTTTTTTGACAGCTTTGTTATGATTTTAACTGATTTTTTTTCATAAATCTATTCTAATCGAAACAGATTTGCATATATTAATGATAGGTAAGAGCATACAAAACAAAATTATTGATACAAATATATATCATCATTTCACTGTTGGGGCTCATGACCTCACTAGTATTTCTCCTAAAACCTGAACTTTGTAGTCATCTATTCAATGACATAACTTTTTCAGTTAAGGCAAACAACATTGTAGCTGTCATGTTCATAGAGCGAGTATATTTTCAAAGTTCAAAAACCAGAGAGCAAGTAAGAACTATTACCTACTATTATTTCTAAAATCATTATCTTTTAAATGATGTCAGTATTTTTGGAGTTACTTAACTAGTGATTTTTAAGGTTTGATGCTGCTGATAGTAAATATGATTTTTTTTCCTTGCTAGATGGTGACAACTTAGAAAATATGGAAGGTGTAAGTTTGCAAGCAGTTACCCTTGCTGATGGCTCCACAGCTTACATACAGCACAATTCTAAAGGTAAGTAAATGTCTAGAAGTTTACTTGTATTGACATTGTATTCGCCTGTTTAACCCTGTCTCTGGATTGTAAATCCCTTTGTATTGTAAAATCAGGGAAAATCTTTAGTGTTTGCAAAGCTGTAATTTCATTTGGGGTTTTACAGTAATAATATAAAGTGTTTATTTCCAGTACTAATAAAGTGCAGGTATTAAATCTTAGGACATAAGTCAAACAGAAATTAGATGATCTTTATTCCTCAAACCCAAATATCGACATTCTGCCCATTGGATAGGTAATAATAGCTAATAGATAATAGTACTTTATGGTGGATAAATTTACTTCAACGATCATGCCTTTTATCCCCTTTTTTTTATCGTAGAATTTAAAAACCGTTATTATAGAGCCATATTGTGCTTCATCTTTACCAGCGTTTCTCTGTGACTTTTTTACTGATATTTTAATACTGAAATATCAACTGTGTGTTTAAAGTGTGAAAGGTCATACAGAATATTTTTAAAGAATCTAACAATGTATTTCAGATGGTAAACTGATGGATGGCCAGGTGATTCAACTAGAAGATGGTTCTGCAGCTTATGTTCAACATGTACCCATGCCTAAAAGTAGTAAGTGTAATAACACAAGAAATGCATTTTTAAATACTGCATTACTGGCAAATATTGATATTGACTAATTAATGCTCATGAAAACAGCTTAATTTCTCATGTTAATGCAAACAATTGTAAAGAGATGGTTTTTCTAACTAATGGATTTTTCAAGCTATCATTGAAGCATTGTAATTCTTCAACAGGGGACAGCTTGCGTCTGGAAGACGGACAGGCAGTTCAGCTGGAAGATGGAACTACAGCATTTATTCATCACACCTCCAAAGGTAAATGTTTTTTGAAGTGTGATTTATTATTACAGTTCAACAAAACTTCACCAGTATAAAATATGGTACTGTATTTAGACAATGACATCATTATTATGATTCCCATTGCAGTTTTTTTATTGCTTGTACATGGCGTCATCTAGAAAATACTGAAATTAGACTGGTTCAGTTCCTTATTAGGACCACATTTTAAAGACACGCTACTTATAATTTTGTCATTAGGTAGCAGGGCAGAAAATGTGACAAGTGGCAGTTAAGAATGCAAACATTTATTTTAAATGGTAACCTAGATTTCTGCAGAATCTGTTTACAAGATTTACAAGAATTAAGTTCTACGGTCAAAAATACTCGGAGAAGAGAATATTACAAATAATTTATTCTTTGAAAGTCATCCTATGCTTTCTGTATTTATTTTGCTTATATCTTATTTGTATAATTCTTTTCTTAAAATGATTGGATCTTTGAATTCTAAAATCTGAAGATTGAATTTAGAATTCAAAGATCTGAAGATCTTTGAATTCTAAAGTCTGTGATAGATTTTTTAAATTTTCTCAAATGGATAAGGAATTGAGAGCATATTTCTAGTCCTGATTTCCTTTGTAAATAAAGCTAGACTGATAGACCAAACTGGTTATGCATTTCTGCAGGTGTGCAGAAATAAAAGATACAAATGTTGTTGTCTTGAAATAACTTAATGTTTTAAGTGATTTTATTTCTCTCGTATTTCATACATATATATATATGGCTTTTGGAGACATTTTCTAAGCAGCAGTAGTTTCATGTGTTACCTGCAGACATCAGTATTCATAACATTTCATTCATAACATTCATAATGTTCTTTCTCAGACAGTTATGACCAGAGTGCATTACAAGCAGTCCAGTTGGAAGATGGGACTACTGCCTACATTCACCACGCAGTACAAATGCCACAGTCAGATACCATTTTAGCCATTCAAGCTGATGGCACAGTGGCTGGTCTTCATACAGGAGATGCTGCCATTGACCCGGATACCATCAGTGCTTTGGAGCAATATGCAGCTAAGGTATACTGAAAGACATTTCATCTATCCATAATGTTTTAACATCACATCACATGATACTTGGCAACAAAAGCCAATTGTGATCTAAGAAATAAAATGACAAGAGAGTCTTCAGACTCTTAAAAGAGAGAACACTGAAATGTCATGACAGTGCTTCACCATAACAGGCAACTCCAGTATGTGTGCATAAAGAGAACAAGAAATTGAACACCAAAATGATGTGGAGTCAGGCTGATTTTGAAAGTGATTTAGACAAGTAAATAATTACTTTCTCTAAGATATAAAATATAGTGTGATACTAAAAATTCATGCCCTCCAATTTAATGGACCTCTGTAAAGCATGACCCAACTGTAACAAAGCACATTGCAACTTTTCTGACTTCGTAGTTATCAGTGTCTCGATTCCTGGATGATTACAATCTGTGCTTCTGTTTCTCTGGAAAAGAGTAGAGTTAGTTCTAAATTCTGATAGCATCTTTATTGTTACTGGGAATTGTCAGATTCTGGGAGAAGGCCAGTTAGCATAATTAAATGGCTGATACACCATCCATTCCATTATATCTGTGCGTGTTATAACTGAGGAGAACCTAAGAGAGCCAGTCGGATTGTGTTATGTTTGGCTATACCTTAACATTTCATAAAATAAAAAGGTTATTCAAAGTTAGCTGAGCTGTAGTGACAAGCTTTTACACGTTGCAAAGCTATTATTTCATTTAGATTTAAATTAATTTTAACTTTGTCCTTTTTGATAAGGACATATTAATACTAATTTGTTTTAAGAGTTTTTGTTTTAAGAAGAAATAGAAGAAATGCAAATATATTTGCTTTTTTGCCCTATTTACCTCAGCCTGTGTTTTTAACTTCTGTAACATGAATTTGTATTCTGAAGTATACTTCTATTTATCTAGGAAAAACTACTTAATTTCTTTAAGCTTTCATCTCAGAACCTTATTCTGAAAGGTGCTGCTAGAATTTCTCAAGGAAAGTCAGTAGAAGTGAGTTTCCAAGTACTTCATCTACATTACTTAAAAAAAGTAGTAACAGCTGAGTTGTTACACCTCTGTTTTTCTCTTAAAAGGAGAAATGGGGTTTTATAATTTTACTCCATGTCCATGTAGACCTCATAGTAAGGCAATGTATACTTTTTATAGCAGCTGGTACAGAACATTGGAAAAGGTACAGGAAGGGGCAACAGTGATGACTTAGCAAACGAAATATGAGGTAAGGATACGAGAGAATTTTATAAAATTTAAGTGGCACAGAGAAGAGTAGTGGCTTGTCATTGTTTTCACCAGTATAGGAACTGGGGACCATCAAATAAAACTCTCAGGTCACAGGTTCAAGGACAACAAGGGAATGATTCTTTTTCAAACAACATGAAGTTGAGCCATGGCACTACTTGTAGAATACTGCGCGTGCTATTAGCCCCTGGATTCAAAGGGTAATTAGACAAATTCATAGAAGAAAAATGTGTCCAGGGCTATTAGGTAGAAGCATATGACTTCTAGTTCAGGAAGTTCCTAAGCCACAAATTGCTTGGAGGTTAGGAGAATATTTCTGGGAATGTATCACTGTTTGCTTGGCCGGCTCCTGCAGTCTTCCCTAGCATCTGCTACTGGCTACTACTGTTGGAAACAAAATGGTGCGCTAGACTGAACCTTTAAGTTTACTCAGTGTAGGTGTCCTTATGTTTGCAATTGAAAGCAGACAAAATCTTTCTTTAGAATCTAAGAGAGTCTTTTAGGAAGAACTCAAAGATCTTCCTATGGAGCAAAATTCTCTTTTAGACATAGTGTACCACTTAGCCATGTCTTGCAGAGCGCATATAAAGACTAAATAGAATCCTCTTAATTTTAGGCTAAGTCAATGCTATATTACTCTCAAAGCAACCAGTAAACAAGATTATTGCTTTCAGTCAATGTAAAGTCAGAGGATATATAGTGGAATTGCAAAGAGGAATTCCAACTAGATTTAGGGGCACCGGTCTCAGCCTCAAGTGTAATGGATGCACAGGGTATTGTGAATGTGAGTGCTCAACAAAGAGGCATTTATATAAGGGGGAACTATGTAAAGTATACTTTAAAATAGTTTTTGTTTTCTGCAGTAAGTAATGAGACACTGAGTTGATGCATGAGAGAGAGTGTTAAATAATAATTTTGACTTAATACATAATACTCTTTCAAATGGTTTTCTAAGCTCCTTGGAAAGCAGAGATACCTTTCTCTTCCTGTAAACTGCATTTAAAAATAAACATTTGGAGCAATATGGAAGTCTTTGCTTAGCTGTTGTAATTTTGCTATTAAGAATTGAGATGTAATACACCGTCCAGGTACTTTGATTCCAAAGGAGCAGTGCAGTTTGAAACAAGTGAACTCTTCTTAACAGGGAGTGAGACATGCTGACCTATTAGTTTAAAAAATAAAAAAGTGTAATTTTTTTAAAATTCTGAATTCACTATTGCTAAATATATAAGCTTATTACCATATTTTTCTAGGTGTATTAATTTAGCACATGTGGTTCTTGCAGTCTTTTCAACCTTGTTTTAAGACTATCTTGAAATGCTTATCATACCTATCGTATAATGTAGGTGCTATAAGTGGTGTTTTTCGTGTTAACAGATGGGATAATCATGTTTCAAGAGGGAGCTAGAGAGCTACAAGAGAATAAGGAACTCAGGAACTGTAACCTTCTATTTTTGAGACGAATAGAAATAGCTTGAAAATGTTTTTACCATTTCAACTTCATTTTTCAGGTCTCTATTGATGGAAATGACAGTGTTAGTGGCACAGGAATGATAGGTGAAAATGAACAAGATAAAAAAATGCAGGTATGTAGCACAATACAAAATAACTTAATACATCTATTTCTTCATTATTCTCTGTGCCCAGCAGCGTGCACAATGGGTAGCCGTGAACTAGATTTTACTGCCACCTTTCAGGAATTTTAGACTTCAAAACTATGAATGTCATATACAGGTCATATTTCTCTCTTTGTCCAAGATCCATTCACATGATTTTAAAAAGACCTTCAAATACCATCTTTTTTCCTTTTTTATTTTAAAGCATAGTTAAAAATTATGTTGGATTTCTAAGATCTGACTTTTTAACCTGAGTATTTCATCAGTGAGGGGGTAAGTATTTCAGAAATTCTTTTCCAGATCTTGAACTTCCTTTTTATATTCCTTAAGTGAGAAGGAATGCTGAATCAATTAATGAATTAATTTCTTCTCAAGAAAGATTAATTCTAGACATGCACCTCCAATTGTTCTCTCTTTCGTACCTTATTTTCATTCCACTTGCCCTGTTAGATTCGCTTATTTTTATTTCAGGTTTTGTAAGCAGTCAGTAGATGAGGATATTGTTCCTAGTGAACCCCCTAAAGAAGTAGAAAAATACTTCCAGTTCTTCTGCAATCATGTTGTTATTATGTAAAAGTACGTTAAAAAAAATAAAAACTTTTTGATGTGAAAGTATTGACTTAAAAGTTCTAAGGGTAATGGAGAATACAGGTTAAACTTAGGAAGTCTGAGGACTTTTCTTAGCCTGGGATTTGTAAAGTTGTGTAAGGAGAGCGGTCTTCCTCATCACAGAACACTTCATTAAAGAAAGAAAGAAAGAAAAAAATACATTGTAGCCTTCAAAGAGTTATGAACAACAACAGAAAATAATAACAAAACCCTATACCCTCACATGCTCGAAGGACAGAATCAGAAATGGGTAAGTCATTTCAGTGAGAATGATCTAGTCATCAGAGGAGTACTGTTTTCTATTTTTGTGTAATTTAAGAGGTAATGAACTAGATAACAATGAAAAATATCTTCCAAGCTAAAATATCTTACAATACCCATGAAAGAGAGAATTATAGGCTCGCTTTTGACAGTGACCTCAAAATCCTCTATTCTTTTTTGTTGTTGTTGTTTTAAGTTAGGTCCCACGATACTTAAAGCCAAAGACACTCCACAGTTGTCTGTGTGGCATGACTGTGAAACGAGAGAAAAGCCAATACATACATTATCTATGGTATTGGAATATATTCCGTAAAATGAAATCAAGAAATTCTGGGGTTTTGCACACTTTTAGGTTTGAATAGGGATTCAACTCCATCAAAATGCAAAATTCAAGGAAGAGCAGAATAAGATTTTGGTTGGCTTTAACTAAAAGTAAAATAAGAGCCTATTAAACAAAATGACTCGTTACCAATATCCAGTTACATGTTGATTTCAGCCTCAACCCCAAAACAAACTGGAGTGAATCAGAAGGTTGGTTTTTCTTGTACATGTAGGGTAACATGTACGCCATATGGAAATGAGCCAATCTTATGGAGCATTACGTGTTCCAAACAAACAATGAAAAAGATCTTATATTTCAAAAGGTATTAAGGCACAGTCTCAAATTCTGACCACTATAAGGTGACTTTAGTTGGCCAACCAAAGAACTGAGGGGCCCAAAGCTATTGCTTATTTCTGAAAATGTTAACTGTGGTTGTATCATGGTGTGATCAGATACCTACTTGTAACTCGTTCAGAAATACTATATTGCTTGAGATAAAATAGTTTAATATTTAGATATAGTGTTAAATAAGTGTATATTTATAAATTCTTTATCAAGTTCACAGTAACACAAGAACAGAACAGATGTTATGCTTCTGAGTAGTCATTCAAACCAGTTACATATGGTTAGGGTTTTTACCAAAGCAAGAAACGTAAAACCTCATTTTGATTTGTATGTGTGAGAACAAAAGTCTGTGTGACCAAATGGATATCACACATTATTTCTTTTCAAGTCTGTCATACCCATCTGTTCACCATAAAAGCAGAATCATATGACTAGTTCATATGGATATAATATAAAAATCTTACCTGAGATCTCTGTTACCTTTGTTGTTCTCCTGTGCTACCTGTCTGAACTAAGTTAGGATGCATTTGTTATTACTTTTAATCTTTAGGTTTTGTTTTGGCTTTTTTTTTTTTGTCTATTTAAAAGTGTTTTGAAAAACGCAATTTCTCTCAAAGTGTCAAATTATTATAAAGGTGCTTTGTTTATGTTATTTTGATTTTGTGCCTAACATCTGATTTTTTTATTTCTTTAGAGAACATTATCTTCTAAGAATAGTAATTTTAATACAATATCTGTCCTTGCTGACTAATAATACTAACTAACTTCTTAATAATTTTTAAGCCATACCACCTAATGTGTTGTGAAGATGCATACTTCTGCAAACAGTTGTTTGACCAAACAAGTGCTCATGATTTTCAACTGATTTTTTTCCTGCATGTTTTATCCTTTATCCCAGTCTTTGTATTGATAAAATGTCTGGGTATTTCCTTGTGGATCCTAGAAATAGCACATTGATTACAGAATTTTCTTTTAAACGTTGACATACTTCAGCTTTATAGCAGATCTTAGCTACTACATACATGCTGTTATATGCTGAAACTGCAAAAAAATGCTAACAGTTTTACTGACAGGAAAAAATAATAATCCAAAAACGTTTGAGTGTATATACTTAACTAAGATTGCGTTACCAGTGTGCCTTCTCCGCATCAGGCAACACACTGACAGCAGGTTGAGGGAGGTGATCCTTCACCTCCTCCATCAGTGGTGAGACATATCAGGAATGTTTGGTGCAGTTTTGAGCTCTCAGAAAGACATGGACATATGGGAACGAGTCCAGTGGAGAACAGTGGAGATGATTAAAGGCTTGGAGCATCTGACAGGCAAGGACGGGCTGAGAGAGCTTCAACAGTTTAGATTCCAGAAGACAAGGCTAGGGGGATTCTTATCAGTATGTATAAATACCTGATGGGGGCCCGTAAAGATGTCTAAGTCAGGCTCTTAGTGGTTGACAGTGACAGGACAAGAGGCAATTGGCGCATATTGAAGTATAAGAAATTAAATGTGAGAAGAAAACTTTTGACTCTGAGGAAGACCGGACACTAGCACAGGTTGCCCAGAGACCTCACGGTGTCTCTGGAGATGCTCAAAACTCAACAGGATACTGCCATGAACAACATGCTGCAGCTGACACTTTGAGTGGTGGAGCCGCAGCAGGGCTGCCTTCCCATCTTACCAGTTCTGTGAAATGCTCTTTGACAATGTGGAATGGAATTGGATCCATAAGAAAAGGGGGGAGTTTGAAACGATAGACCTTTTAAAAGTCTCAATTACTTCTTATACAGTTGTATCAAAATATTTACATTTGGGCTTCTGCCTATTTTTTCAGTCTGTAAGAATGCTCCTTGATTATTAGTGTATGCAAAAAGACTTTAAAAGTTGCATTGGAAAGCTATTCTGTATGGTTTCCTGTTACATCATGCAAGAAAGAAGAGTGCAACCTAGCTCTAGTTGTTCCAATTACTTTGGGCAGAACACATGCATCACTGAAAAAGTACAAAATGCTTTCCTTCATTTTCAAAAAGTGCTAATTATACGTGTATTGTTTAGCCTTTGCGTGAACTTATCTTTGAAGGTGGTCTGACATAGCTAACCTCCCTTAGGAACAGAACCAGTGCCTTAGATATAATCTAAGCCTTTCCTTTCTAACACTCGTTTTACCGCTGGGCTTATTTTTCAAATTAATTTGTATTTGTTGTTGTTTGACTAATTAATGTATGCATTTAAATGTATTTGCTACAAGTAAATACGCTTTACAGTTTCTCTCTTTCATCAAATTCTATGCTTTTTTTAATTATTTTTGAGGGCTAAGAAATAACGTGGCACAGCAAAGAGTGACAAAAGAAACCTGTTAGAATCTGCTCCAACTTAACTACAAATAGGGTGTGACTTTCCCAATCCTCTGTATTTTTTTAATGATTTATTTTTCAATTTAAGATTGTCTTGCAAGGACATGGAACAAGAGTGACCGCAAAATCTCAGCAGAGTGGAGAGAAAGCATTTCGCTGTGATTATGATGGCTGTGGAAAACTGTACACAACAGCTCACCATCTTAAGGTGATGAGAAGTAAAATGAGCATTGGTACTTTGTAGGCGTGATTTTTTTTAAAACAAATTATATGCTTGAAATAATGGAAATGCACAGAGACACAATTGCAACGGTGATGTTTTGTCAAATGTTTACTGGGTTGATACTAGAATAATTGGTTGTCTCAGATGTTCATCCAATTTTGCTTAGTGTTCTGAGATGATGCACTTTTTGAAAACTGAGCATCTAATAGACTATAGTCATGGGCTAAAAAATATACTCTTTATCTGTTAATGTTATATAAAATGTGCACTATAACTTGAAAAAGAATAAATGTTGACTGTAAATGGTACTTATTTAGCTGTCAGATTAGGCTGGATGCAGATGTCACATCATGCTGGGCTGTTATATTGCCAGCATGTCAGAAATCTCTTGTAGGTTCCACCGGCAGTATCACAGGATTCTGAAATCCAGTGTTCATTTTGTCTAACCTACATGTATCATGCAAGATGATCATGATCATGCAAGAATTCCGGATTGTGAAAGATTTTTTCATCATAAGTCTAATTCTTCAAAACAATCGAACATTCAAAGTGAAGAGCTGGAACATTTTCTTTACAAATGGCAACTCCTTATTTCTCTCTTGTGTTTTGTTTGTTATTTTGGTTGCTTGTTTTTGTTTTTAAATAATGTAAAATATTACTGGAAACGGTAAAAATGTAGAGTTCAGTTTAGGCGGAGGTAATCACTTGCAGATGAGGTAAACTCCCTGCAGTGGAGCACTGTTGAGTCAGTGAGTAACTGATTGCATGGATTATGTGCTACAGTGGTGTCCTTGCTGGAGAGATTTCATGCAATGTAAGAGGATCAGTAGAAGTTCTCAGTGGAGTTAAAAATCAAGAGAGAGCAGGCCTGAGGCATTTATGCATAGTCTTTTGTAGTTACACATTGTCAATTCCACATATGTTTACAGAAATGTTTTTTGTAAAACTGACTCAAAAGTTTTAGGCTAAACCTTTGAAGGAGACATCTGTAATTTCAAGGAAAACACTGCTACCCTATTCTGTTAACTTTTAGCACTGAATTAATGACATTTTAATGTGAATCTTAGGAAGAGAAATAAATTGTGTTGTCTTTGAGAATGAGCTGTTTGTTTTGAAGTAATCAGATGCAACATTTCACTAAATCAGAGTATTGGATGTCTTGGTAGGTACATGAAAGGTCACACACAGGAGACAGACCGTATCAGTGTGAACATCCTGGATGCGGTAAAGCTTTTGCAACAGGTAATCTTTTGTAGACTAGCTCTTACTGCTTGCTAATGTTTGTCCATATAAAATAAGTTTTTAGTAATCTTTTTTTAAACTGCTAAATAAAAGAACCTGCTTGGGAATACATTTATGAGAACTACAGAAAAAAGTAACTTCAGCTAGAGCAGCAGATGGAAAGAAAGAAAGGGGAATGAGGTGAAAAACACTTAACACTTTCCTTTAGTCTTCACCTGTCATGCTACAGTCAGATTTTATCTTGAGAAAATAGTCCTTTCTTAAGGTAAAACTAATAATATAAATTAAATGAGGCGATAATAAGAAGCTGAACCTACTGGCTGGAGGCAAACATAACATCTTCTGTTTCAAAGTTGAAAAGAACTTGGATGGGAGGTCCTCTTATTTTAGTATTCTTTATCTAATCATGTCTGAGTGACGTTTCTCTTGAAGTGAACTCTGCATTTCATACATGCTATTCCATTCATGTGTGGCTATAAACAGCTTTTTGTCTACTAATACTGTATTTGTGGTCAGAGCCATTGTAGCACCTTACTTCAACGCCTTTGGTATAGTTCATGTTAAGTACTGAATGCTCTCATTTTAAATATTTATAACTTTACTGGGTTGGATCATGAAATTGAGTTTATTTTAGATTTAAGAATGAATTAATGCTCTACTTGGTAGCCATCCTGTGTGTTTTTCAGAAATCAAAAATAGATATTTTAGGTGTTTTAGGGATATAGTGAGAACACACTGAAATTAAAGGAGGTGCCATCTTCTTACAGACTGTTACTTTACTTGGTGTAAATATACATCACTAGTGGACAGAAGGAAAATTCAAGTTTCTGTTTTTAAATTGCTTTTCGGGTGTTCTCTGGTCATAATATTTTCAGGGAAGTGCAGAAGGGAAAATATTGGTAAAATGCTATTTGCAAAATTGTTAACAAAGAGGGTCTGATCCAAAGCTTGCTTTAGATTTGTGGAGTTTTTGATGATTATGAGTTACTGAAAGTAGTCTTGTAGGGAGTGAGCATCTGTGACTGCTGTCAGTTGGCATGTATGCATGTGATAATAATATGGTTTAAAAAGAATTAGAATAACTTGAGCCCAAATAGCAGTAGATATTATTACTATGAACTTAATTATTGATTTTCATATGAGCTAATAAATGCCATTTAGATGATAGTGTTAGTATGGAAAAAAAATAGTAGACAGAATAGAGAGCATACAGCTTCCTGAGAAGACATAATAAATATTTGTCCACATTATAATCATTGCAGTTTATCCCTCTGAAGGGGGTAAGAAGTATACTTTCTTAATAAGTGAAGAAAAAAAAAATTATAAACTGTATCTAGAGTTCTGTTGTTCTGTATGGTAGAATGAAGAGCTTGTAAAGAGTGAGTGATGGTTTCTGACCATCTTAATTTTGTATTTATACTATTATAACATCTTTTCTGATCTTCAGGGTATGGGTTAAAAAGTCATGTCCGAACACACACTGGTGAAAAGCCGTATCGGTGCACAGAAGAAAATTGCACCAAATCGTTCAAGACTTCAGGAGACCTGCAGAAACACATCCGAACTCACACAGGTAATATTATCACTTTTTTTTCTGGTTAATTCACGTATGTGGATTTTTGTCTCTGATTGCTCTGTTACTTTATACTTATGAAATGAGCCTGTGTATGTTCTTTCTGAAACCCTGTGAGCTCAAAAACATTTCAGTATGGTTAACAATTTACTGCAAATCCAACATCTTTTGTTCTAAGAGTGGTGAAGCATTCACACTACCATTGCAAACGCACCAACATTTAGCAGTGTCACGTTCTCACTTGGTGCCTTTATGGTTTCATTTGCAGCTATAAGAGAACAAGGATCCTCCCCTCAATAATCCAGTTTACCTTTTAGAAATGACATAAGTGTTTTTACATTTTGGTGCCTTAAGATAAATTGCTTGTGGGGTTCATGAAGATTGATAGTTCTCAGATTATTGCTATCCCCATTTACCTTCTTGCATCAGAAAAATGAGCAAACATATGCTACAAAAAACAAATGTTAATAAATATTCCAAACGTGTAAAAAATAAAACCAAGTCCTTTGTGCAAATGGATGGAGTTGTGCGTTCATACTCCATGCAGCGGTGCACCCAGCGGAGGCAAGCAAGCCCAGGGACACTGCCCACTCTCCCATGGCTTTATCCCATAGACCAGTGTTAGTGCTTTCTTCATTTTATGCCTATTTTAACCCAAAGCGATTTCAGTGTCAGGCCAGTCTCACTTCCTGCTGCCATCGTGTGCTTTGCCTCGGCCTCCGTGAGCTCCTGGCCAGCCGAGCCTGGCGTCAGTGGCACCAGGCGCTTCGGCTTCCTCGTGGCTCCTGCGGGGCAGAGCTTGGAAGCCTTGTGACCTGCTTGGCATTGCTGGGGCTGGAAACCGCCGCCACCTGGAGACAGGTCACTTTTCTAGCAACTCCATTAGAAACATAAAGGCCGGCCTCGCAAACCAGTCGGGTGACATTCTTGCAGGCATTCTCTGGGAACAACCATTGTTTTGGTTTGTAATGGAGGGTCTGTTGTTGGGCGGGGTGACTGCAGCCCTGCGCCTTTCAGGCTGTAATCTGAGGTTCTGTGGTGAAGGAAGGATTAGGGGAGCCATGGTAACACAACATTGAGGCGTGTACGCTCACATACACTCTGCCTTGGCAGAAAACTGAAAAACCTTCCCGAAACAGCTGCCTTAAGGAGTGAATTACAGTTTCCTCTGCCAAGGAGCTAACTACTTTGGAGTTTCATGGTATTAACGTCTGTATCAGGACTTCATTTTTTATTTCTGCCTTTAAGTATTTGAAGTCGTATCTGTAGCGGTAATCTGCCCTCTCTTGCTCTCAGATTCCTCTCTGGTAAACAGTGAGTGTAATGTTAGCTCTAAGCAGTGTGAAATGACGACAGAACAGCATGTCAGGTGTCTTGCTCTTCTCCAAAGTCAGCCCCGCTTTGCTCTGCCCCCCAGCCACTCTGTGCTTGGTACATCTGAAGGGTAAGGGAGATTCCGTAGGGACTGATCTTATCTGTCGTTCATGGTGAAGGTTTGGGTGGAATTAAGTGAGTTATTGTGTTTAAATTTATAAGAACAGCCTTACTAACAACAACAAATCTGTATTTGTGATTGCTTCAGTTTTGAGGTTTGAAACTTGAGTTTCAAGGCTCTCTCTTTACAAATAAAGACTGTGCTCTTTTAGGTTAAGTGCTTTGTGTGGTGAGTTTTAGTAATCCATCTGGATCTTGGTTATATAGTAAATCATGAAGGTATTTTTTCATTTTGTTCATTACAATTGAGAAATATACAACTAGTATAATACACGTGGATAACGTATGTAAGAACTTTTATGGGGGGTGAAATACATGTTGGAATATGGCACAGTATGGAAGCTAGTCAGCAACTGAGTCTGTTTTGTACATCATATAGTACTAATCTAAATACTTCATAATTTAGATTACAGACTACAGTTTTCTGAAATTTTGCCAGATATTGCTAAAGAGCATTCCACGTTCACATGCTCATGGTATTTCTTACTGAGGCTCTTAATTAGATAGTTTGGATTCCAACATTGAAGGTAACTTAATGATTTTTGTATTCATTCATATTTTTTCCATGTGTACCTTTTCTTTTTTTTTTCAGGTGAAAGGCCCTTTAAATGTCCTTTTGAAGGATGTGGCAGGTCGTTCACAACGTCTAATATTAGAAAGGTTCACATCAGGACACATACAGGCGAAAGACCTTACTACTGTACAGAGCCAGGATGTGGGAGAGCTTTTGCCAGTGCAACCAATTATAAGAATCATGTGAGAATACACACAGGTATATGAATGGTGTTTTTGTGTTTTGAAGTGGAACCTGCTTGGGAGGGCCTGTGTTTTTTTTGAACACTGTTTTGGTGCACTGTAATTGGGTATAGTCATGTTTATGTGACCTGACCTGGTACTTTTGTTTGGGCCTTATCTTCCCTTAGCTGTGGAGAGTTAAGCAGTTAATTTTCCCTCCTTGCTGTCAAGGTAGAAAAAATTTCATTTGGCTCCAAAGCTCTTTGAAATGAATGCAAAACTTTGTCTTCAGTGTACACCAGGTTAGATACTTAATATGGTTCTAGGGCTTGCCAGTGTTGTGAGATGTATATTAAATAACAGCAAAGCATAAGCCTGAGCTTGACTTTGCCTCACTTTGTGAGTCACCCTTTCATCTCAGTCATATTTTCCTCGCTCCAGGAATGGTGATCAAAACCTTCTTTTCATAGACCAGAGTTGAAAATGCTTAGCCACCTTGATTGGCAGGGTTAGTCAGCAGAAATAATCTGCACAAATTAGAAGGTTCTAAAATGTAAGAGCTATTAATAGCTCTTACTTTATATATATATCATCTTGGTAGCCTTATATAGAGCCTTATATATTTTATAGAAACATGGGCAAATTTGATAGAGATGAGTTTTGTATCTCAGATTATCTTTTTAGTTTATAATGTAATTTGGATCTTTGTTTCATTGATTTTAAATTAAAGGTGCTTTTTATGTTAAACCATAATTGTTTAAACAAATGCTTCCTGTAGATTTCTTCAGTCCTTAAAGACTCGAAGGTAAGATAAATTCTACTAGTGTAACAACATAGCTGATCACTGAAGAAAAGTACAGAGTTTCCACTAATAAAGGAACAAAATTGTCAGTGCTGTGCCAAACTGACATTTAGGTTGGTATCTTCCCAGAAGCCCATAGTGCTATGCATGTCACACAGTGATGCAGTTTGCATTTGCTTTCATCCTTAGGATCGGTTTCAAAAGGTTCTGCAGATTGCATCTTTCAGACTGCATCATTCTGTCTGCATCAGAAGGACATTTCATATGGAATCATAGGGAGGAAAAAGTGCCTAACTTAAACTGGCAGTTAAAAACAAACAAAAAAAAGACAGGCTGCATTGATAAACTAGAGCTTCACTACTGCCTTTGAAATTGAAGTTTGGTTGGTAATCAAGAGGTGTCACTAAATATCTACAGATTTGTTGACAATTTTGTTTGTGCCTCCTGGATAAAGTTCTCTTTACTCCTTCTGTTTTCCATACAGGGGAAAAGCCCTATGTCTGTACAGTTCCTGGTTGTGATAAACGTTTCACAGAGTATTCCAGTTTATACAAACATCATGTTGTACATACTCATTCCAAACCCTATAACTGTAATCACTGTGGGAAAACATACAAGCAGATTTCTACACTTGCTATGCACAAGCGGACAGCACATAATGACACAGAGCCAATTGAAGAAGAACAAGAGGCTTTTTTTGAGCCACCTCCAGGTTAGAGTTTCAGACTTTGAATCTCTCGTTGTAACAAATGGGGTGGATGATATTTTGCTGTTTTTTGTAACCAAATGAAAACATAGATTAAAATCTGAGGTATTTAATAAAGTTATTTAACTTCTTTGTAGGGCTTTTTAGTGTGGTAGTCAATTTGTAAACAGAAACCACGAGTAATTGACCAGCTCATAAACTTGAGTTTTATAGCAAGCTGAGAATAAGAGAGAAAATAGAGTTGCAGTCCCAGCAAACCTGCCATAAAAAAAATCCTGCTATGAACATGAATGTGGGAAGGAACCTGCCAGAGTGTCAAATGTTTGGTTGCAACCTAGGGGATTTTTCTGAGTGCGTAAAACGCTATAGTTGTTGGCAGTCTCTGGGGAGGAATAAAGGTACTGCCTTGTGAAAAGGAAGAATCTGTCTGCAGCACCCTGAGACTGTGCTGGTTTTGCTGCAGTTAACAGCAGTTTCTGTGAACAGTCCTAGAGGCAAAGATGAAAACAAGCTTGAGTGTTGTGGTACTCCTTTAGAATGCTTTTTATGATATGAGTATTGTATCCTATGAATATAAAAAATTAGGCTAAAGGAAGTATTTTGAGAACAGTTATAAATGTCAAATTCTGATTTTAGATGTGACTAAGATAGGAAGTACAGATACAAACAGTTTTGGTCGGATTAGTTCTATTTTCCTACAGATATTTGGGAAACTGCACTGAATGCCTCAAGCAAATTTGCTATAGTCTAACGCCATTTTTTAAGAGCATGATAAGATTCATTTGCTAAGGTTAAACATTTATTAAGATAATTAACGCTACTTAAATCTTCACACAAAGGCATTTCTGTATTCTTCTGTATGTTTGTTAATGAATAACTCCTTGAAAAACTGCCAGTTGTGTTGTCGTGAAGCCTCTTGTATGGAAAGGTTGACGTTTGCAGAATGAATTAGAATTGTCACCTTTTTAATGTTTGCTTATAAACTATATAAATACTACTCAAAATGAAAATACACATTTCGATGTGTTGTAACTTACTGCTAGAAGACTGTACCCCGGGTTCTAAAAACAAAAAAATTGAGACTTTCTGACTTGCTTTTGGTGTTTTCTTTTGTTCTTCTCATCTTTCCACTACCCTTTTTTCACTGAAGTATTAAAAAACCTTCAAACCAGGCTGGCATTTAATTGTTGTCATTTATCTTTCCTGCCAGTGTTTAGAATATGTAAACTACCTTCTTGCTTTCTTTGTGTCAAATAGGTCAAGGTGAAGATGTTCTCAAAGGCTCACAGATAGCCTATGTGACAGGCGTGGAGGGAGAAGACGTAATTTCTGCACAGGTTGCTACAGTTACTCAGTCAGGATTAGGTCAACAAGTAGCGCTCATTTCCCAGGATGGAACCCAACATGTAAGTAACCTGTGTGCTAAAGAAATGACAAACGTATCTTGAGAATTAAGGCTGGTGGTTGTGTATGCTCCATGTGCTTTCTCAAATCAGTTAGGATCCTTCATAAGTAAGTACATGGATTTCTTATGGAAATAAATTTCTTTGGAGCTCATGTAGTATGTTTAAGGTTGGGCCTCCTCTGGAATACCGAAATCAGACCACATATTCTGATATCTGAAACTGTATTAATACAATTCAATTTTTTTTTACTATCCTTGTTATCTTTGTCACTGTTAACAACTCAAAGATCATCTTCACTGTTATTTTGCCTGCACACACTTTTTAGGAAAAACAGTCTTTTTAGTCCAGCTGTCTGTTTTACGAGCTGTTTCTAGTTTTAAATTCTTACTGTTTGTAACGTAAACAAGAGAGGATCAGAAGAAGGAACGTTTTGATGCTATTTCCACTTGAAAATTCCTGTGCATACCTTTTTTTTTTTAAGGTGTCGGTATGAAATTTCACTAAGAGGGGATTTCAACACAATTCTTCAGTTTAGCTCTATTAACATGTTGAAGGCATTCAGGGAAAATTGTATTTCTGCTGAGAAGGTACCTGATATGCCAGTAGCATGTGAAAAATACCTTCTAAATTAGACTTGGAGATGAAAAATTAAAGGTGTCTGTTATATTGTCAGCCCTGAATACTGTAGCAATACTAAGTAACTAGCATTTTTACCCTCTGACTGAAGGCCTTCAGGCCTTAACATGGAGTTCTTCTCACTTTAATTAATCCTTCAGCTTGAGTTCAGTTCTGGGATGTTTTTATTGCCTTCTAAATCAGACATCAAATCACTTATCTGATGCCCTATTATGTTTATGCAGGAGACATCAGTAATTCATATTGTTGGGAAGTAATTCATATGTTGGGACTTCATATTGGTGGGAAGTATGCATCCTTTTTCTTACTACTGAGCCATTGTTTCATTTCTGTAAACAGATGTGTTTGAAAGGTCTTGGGATGTTACATCGCCACCTGTAAGATGTATGTAGGGAGGGCTTTTCATCCTAGACTGGGACTTGTCCAAAGAGTGATGCTAATTCTCAGGAAGTGCATGAGTATCCTTGTCAAGAAGTAGAATAACAGCTACTAGATCTTGTGACCAGTATGTTACTTGTGAACAGGATTTTAAGTGTTTTTTCCAGTGTTACTGTGAACAAGTTGCCTTTTCATTCTAGATTATTAAGACAGTTTTTTTCAAAGTAGGAAACTGAACTTGCCAGGAGTATTCCTGCTGAAGCAACGAGCAGGAATTTGTTTGACATTACGCTGTTACACTTCAAATGCGTATCATGTGTGGGTTTTTTTTGTTTGTTTGTTTTTTCAAATCTTACTTAGAAACATTTACCTGAAAACGCGTTCTGTTGCTAAAAGCTAAAACTCACGTATGACTTGAGCATCAGTTAACCTTTTTTCACTTCAGGATATACTTTGTGTTCCAGGTCAACATATCTCAGGCAGATATGCAGGCCATAGGAAATACTATCACTATGGTAACACAAGATGGCACCACTATCACAGTCCCTGCCCACGATGCCGTCATCTCTTCTGCGGGAACACATTCTGTAGCAATGGTTACTGCAGAAGGCACTGAAGGACAGCAGGTAAAGTATTTTCCTGTGTACATGTGTAACGTTCCTTTATGAAATAATATAAAATAGACACATAAGCCATCACAATTCTGTCATTCACTTAGATTTATCTAATTAAAGCAGTTTTCAGCACCCGGTCTTATCATTCTCATCAGAAGACTATGATGTGCTCTGTTCCAGTGCTGTACAACAAAATATTGCTGGATGTTTTAGAAACAATACTTTGTCCCCAAGAAAAATTTTTGAGGTAACAATCTGATAATTCATGTATGAATAAGTAAAACAAGACACAGAAATACCAAGCATCTCCCCAGAGTCACACAGTAAATGAGTGGCAAAGCTAAAAATTGAATCCAGTATGAACTGTGACTTGATCACTTCATACCATGGGACTGTAATTTATTTGGCAGAGAGGAAATATTTGTATGTATTTTCAGTTTTGCTTTTAATACGTAAGTATAATAGCTAATGTTTCTACTAGAAATACAGTCATACGGTTTCTAATATTCAGATTAAAATGCATTCCACTGTTTTAAAAATGGACCATGTGAAAAATAACATTTATTTTTCTGTACATGTACAGTTACTGAATTCTGTGCAGTTCTGAGGATATTTATGTTTTGAGAGCTAACATAACGTTCAGAAACACAGTGATGGCAGCTTTCTTAAAAATGATCTGTTTTGCAGGATAAAATTATGTTCATAAATAATCATAGCTTTGAATTTAACTTTAAATTTGAAGAAAAGTGTTGCATGAGTTGAATAATGGTAGTCTGAAACCATCCAGTTGATTCTTTCTTTGGTCCTGAAGGTTGCTATTGTGGCTCAAGACTTAGCAGCGTTTCATAGTGCCTCATCAGAAATGGGACATCAGCAACACGGGCACCATTTAGTGACTACAGAAACTAGACCTGTTACATTGTTGGCTACATCCAATGGAACACAAATTGCAGTACAGGTAAGACAACGATAAATATTTTTTAAGTGTTTCTTACTTCTGAAGCTAGAAGCTCCTAATATTATAACAAAATGAATATAGTTAGCTTGGCTTCCCTGAAAAAAATAGTTCATAACCATATGACCTCATCCTATTTAAAACAATATATAGGATTAGCAAGAGGAATAATAAGTGCCTGGTTTTTCAAATCTGCTTGTAGAACTTTGAAAAAGGGTAGATTCAGGGAGGGCCGAATTTATGGCCAAGCAAATCTGTTGCAGGAGAAGGTTGTACATAGTACTTTGGAGCCATGGGTCTTCAGTGAGAGTGCTTTCATTCATCCTTCAGCACTATATTGAGCTGATGAAGAATGACATGATATCAAAGTTAAATGTCTGTGAACTCCCCTGTACAGATAAAACTACTGCATTTTTTATTGGTACCCTGAAATGCTAACAACAAACAAGTATGAATAGTTCTGTAGGACAAGTAATGATCAGAAATCTCTGGAAATAGTCTTCATTCATTTGTGTGCCAGACCAGAACAGTACAAACAGCAGTCTCTGAAAATATTTCCTCATACTGTCCATACGCTGTAAGAAAAGAGTAATTTCTAGGTATGGAGAAGTAGTTTAATTTAAATTGGCTAATTAAAAAAAAAAAAAAAGTGAAAACCAAGCACAAATCAAAATTTTTAGTTAGAAAGTAACTGAAAACAAAACATAGACAAGTATTCTATAGTTGATTCACAAGTAAGCTTGAGAGAAACTCCTAGGGCAAAGGAACTATCAGTGTACTTGCTACCTTAATCAATTTGAGGTAGTGTGTATACTTTTATTACATATGACACAATGGTAGGTAAATAGAAGCTCTTATAATATTTTTTTTTAAAAAAAAGGTTCTTCAAGTGACATTAGAGTCAGGGTTCAAGTAAATGACTGAGTGATCTTTGAGAAATTGCTTCTCCAAGGACACAGTCCAATTTTAAACCCAAAGTAAAAGAAAAGGAGTTAAAGTTGTTTAAATTGTGGTTTGCGTGTTAGGATCAGTCCTGCAAAGTGCCTAATACTTTTAGTGCACCTCAGAGCCCTCTTGGTGCTCTGCTGTATTATTTGCATAAATAAGAAGTACGATGGGAATGTAATAAAGCTACCATATTTAAATTTACCATGGAATCGGGACACAGCTCTTTGTGGGCTTGATCCCGTTAAGCCAGTATCACTACAGAAATGCTTTGTTGCAAAGAACATAGGAAATCACAGGAACCTGATGTCTCAAAATAGTGCGTGGAGGATAATTTTAATACAAGTTTTACTGCCTATGTATTCCAAGGGAGTTTAAGATACTCAGCTTTCCTGAGTGCAGTTTGCATGACAGCCTTTAGCTCTCAAAAATGCATCAAATCACCATCACATTGAACGTCGGTGTGGCTGTGCAAAGAGGAAGTGCTCAAAAGAGCTTCTAAATAAAAAAGACTTAAGTGGTATATTTTAATATATGTCTGTTAAAAAAAGGAAGTTCTTGGAAATAGCTTCAACTAGAAAGGGAAATGCAGAAGATGGACACACAAAGTTCACTTTGGAGGATAAAATATACTTTGCATGTCAAAATAACAGCAACGTAAGTCTGGTTCCTTCAAATTGTTCGTATTTGCTGAAAGTAATGAGATCAAAACTTGTGAGCGTTTCAGTCTCATGTTTAATGCCTCAGTCTGAGTGTACGTATGCATGCGACTCTCTAAGAGCATAAATTGAAGGGAACTGCGTTCATGTTTTCAAGCTGAAATGACAGATTATCTTGCCCCTTGTTAAATTTAACGTAGCAAATCAGATGTTGATTGACAAGCACTGAAAGGTAAAAAGCTCATAATTCTGAATTCCTGTTTTGTTGAGTTGTTTGTACTGCTCAAAATTCCATGTAAAAGAAAGCGTATCTTAGAAATTGTCAAAATTACACGCACACCAAAAAAAAAAGGAAGAAAAAAAAAGAGTAACTTGCATCCTCATCAGATAGTCCTTTAAATGAGGAGGAAAATGCCTGTCTTTTATTACCAGCAGTGTAGGTTTGAGTGAAGTGAAATATCTTTATGTTAATTAAACTTAAGATAAACAACATAAATAGTAGAGGAAAATTAAAGTATTCTTGAATGTTCCTGAGTTCTTGATGTGTCTCTTGTATTTCCATACTAATAAATTAATTTACATGGTTCCTAACTGTAGGCCAATGGCTAGATTCAGGTCCTAAGGAGATGGTAACAGTGCAACTCTTGATTTGAGTGGCTCCACAAGGTGATATCCAGTGACTGTAAAACCAAGTTCTCCATGATATTTAGTACTGTCCATCCAGGTCTACCCACTGGTTACATCACGTGTTTCTGCTTTTCATACTCTTACGCATCTTTCTGTCTTATGTTAGAGAATGGATAATGGCCAGGTTCCCATTTTTGTTAGGTTGGGGTTGTCTTCAGAGTTTGAGTCACAGGATGTATGTGCACGGTTTACAGCCTGTGGACTCTTTCTGAAGATTTTGTCTGGTTGTCTTTACTCCGGGTTGGCTGGTGTCGCTTCCGACAGTGCCGCAGATACATTGTCTGCCTTGTTAGGTACAATAGAATAATTTAATCTCTAAACTACTGTGGAATTAAGCAGTGTCATTGTGAATGCTGTATATTTATATATATGTGTTTGCGTGTCTGTGTATATACATATATTGTATGCTGTTGTTCCAAACGCCTTATTTTCTGCATAAGAGTTAAGAAAACTGAAGGTGTTTGTTTGGTTTACCAGTGTTAAAATGTATTTCAGTGGCCACCATGAATTCGGAAAGCCTTATTTTAGCTTTGTTGTGTCTGCCAAGGGAAATTATCATCTCCTTTGTGTATCATGAAATGTGTTTACCATGCAGCAGTCTTTGAAGAAAATTAATTCGGTAGATACATAGAAATTCAGTTTAATCTGCTGTCAGCCACTATCTTAATTTTCATGCTGATTAGATATCTGTTAGTATATATTACCCAGAAGAGGTGTGACAGTACTGATCACACGTACTTGTGCTAAGTATTGATCAGTATCTTTATCTTTGGTTTTACCTTGCAAATTCATAGAGAAAATTTGATCTGTGTAAAATTTAAAATGTATTTATGTTTAAATGCATCTGTTTCAGCTTGGAGAACAACAGTCTCTGGAAGAAGCCATTAGAATAGCCTCCAGAATACAACAGGGTGAAACACCAGGGATTGATGATTAACTTCTAAAACTGCTACTAGAACAATAGAGCGAAAGGTATTTTATTTTCAATCAACAAAGGTCCATGCCAGCAGCAATCCGTAAAAACTTTGAAGTTCCCTGCTCATTGATACTGTGTACACATTTTATGCAAGAGCAAAGAACATTTTGTAAGTTTTGTGTACATAACCCTTGGAATGGACTGACATCATCTACTTCTAACCGTTGTATATTCAGGAATATGGAATTAGGATCATATAGTAAATTTCCTTGTTATCCTGCATCAGATTTCGGACTGGTCTACAAGCAAGTGAAAAGTGAAATAGAAGTATTGGAATTAATTTTTATTGTCATGTACAAATAATGAAGGCATTGCTGAAGACTTGAAATGTTTAAAATATTATAACAAAACCATCATTTAATGAACCCTAAAAAGTAATAAAGAAGACAAAGCCTTTTCCGTTGGTTTCCATAAATAGAAAAGTTGTGCATTTTGAGCCTACTGTAAATCTTCATATTTTGATTTGTTTCATACAGATTTGAATACTCTAGATTATCCGCCCCATTTCATTCATTGTAAATACAGAACGTTAATGCTGGAAGTGCTAATTATATTATCTTTAAATTGGATTATGTACAAAGGAGAAACTTTGGTTGTTCAATATTAAAGGAAGTAAATCTAATGATTTCGTTTCTTTACATATTTTTCTTAAGATGTTACTCTGATTATGCAATAAAATATAACAAGATTGTATTGTCTAGGTAGGATGATATTGTTTAACGTACTGTTTTACTTTTAATGAGACTGAAGTTAAATTATTTATTTACGGCCTTGTATAATTTTTTTCCAAAGTTTATTTATCATACATTTAAATTTTTGACATTCACTTTTACCATAATTTACCATTACTAAAGCATATTAAGCTATTAGTGTTATTAGTTATTTTAAGCGTTCTAAAGCACTAAAAAGAATATAAAAAATAAGTAATTAGTCAACTGATTTTGACTAAGAAGTAAACTACCGTTTTTCAAGAGGAATATTTTCAAATGGTGCGTTTGTGGCATAAATGCAAGTACTAATAGTCTATTTTCAACAGTTCTGAGTGCCTGCAGCTACCACTCGCTACCTAGGATATGCTGATAATTAGTACTTCTGAAAATCAGGACAGAAGTTACTAGAAAAAGGGGATTAATTAATGATTATGTAAGTACAATGCTTCCCTCCATTTATAATTCTGTAAAGGAAAAAAAATCCATTGTAGGTAAGTCTAATGCATACAGTAAAATGTAACTTATTTTTTAATACGAAAAAGTCTTTACTCTTGTTAGAAAGCTTGTTAAGCAAGCTAAAGTTTCTTGGCTTCCTGTAAGATTCAGTGCTTACTTTAGATGAGCGTCAAGAGCACTTCTGAAACTGAAGCCTTACCTTTAACCTTCTCAAGGGAAGGATTAAAGGATTAAACGTCTTCTGGATGAAATGTTAATTAAGTAATTATTTTTAAATATTGTGAGATGTACACATTTTACTTAAAAAACAACAACAACTAGCTATGTGCTTTGAGGTATTTGACCTCAAAAAGGCCAAGTTCAAATACAGTGAAGCTAATTTATTGTGAATTACTTTATCAATATGGGTTGCAGCCTTTTATTTTTTTCATACAGATGGCCAACTGAAAAATGCAGTGAAAGAAGACAATACTGTGGGAAAGATGTGGCCAAAGCTGGCCATTCTCTGGGTGTTACAAAGTAAAACTTGAAAACGTTGAGGTTGTCTGCAGCCTTTATGTAGGGTTGAGGCTGCTTATTGACTTAGGAGCCAGTTTTCCTGAAGTTTTAAATAATTTTTGATATCCCGTGGAGATAAACTGTACTATGCAAAGAAAATAAATTACCTGTCAACTAGATCAGTTACTTAGTTTTGGCAACCATGTAGAAATTAAAGATATATCATTTGACATGAACGTTCAAGTTTTTTTCTTAAATTTTGTTGCTAATAGTTTTTGGAAGCAGTGGCTGGAAGTGGTTTAGCAAAGAAAAAACTTGAGTTCTTCTCATTTGCCAGGACATTTTCTGACCGCTGTACAAATGTGAGTATTACTTCCCCTTTCATACTAGTTAGTTTGCTCCAAGGCATTCAAAACTAGCTGGGTCAGGAAAAGCTGCTATATCTTTTAAATGATGTCTCTTACTGCATCTTAACAGCTGTTCTTGCAAAACTCCCAAGTCAAAGGTTATGCTTCCCCCATACCTACTCCTATAAAGGAAAACATACTTAAGTACTAAATAAACAAGCCAGACTGACTTGTGTGGCTTAGCATTTAAAGACAGAGATGATTTTATGTATCTTCACTGCGAGGACTGTCTGTATGACAGACTTGTTTTCAGACTGGAGAGACCTCTGTGATTTTCCACGCTGCTTCCATTCTGATAAGAGTGGAAGGAACTGTCTTGTGAGCAGATACTGCCTGATGGTATCGGAACGTTCTGTAGGAGAGGATTACACAGGATGAAATTCGGTTAGATAGGAATATTGGTCGAGAGGATTTGGGGAGGAGGAAACAAAGAATATGCCAAAAAGGACTGGGTGTTTGGGAGTAGAAATTTTACTCCTCTTTTGGAAAATTATTTCTAAGGGAATGCTTTGGCACATTAGAAGAAGGAAGTCGCTTGTAAAAGAGGGATCCTATGGCGTAAAGCATCCTGGTGTATCACTTTTAGAAACTGGTTCCCACATCTCCAGCATTCCCACTCACAATTTTTCTTTCAGATTTGGATTCCAGGCCTACCTAAACTCCTCCCTTAAAGGAATGAAAGCTAACCATCTCTAGACTTTGCAGTCAACTGTTTTCTTTTTAAATGTTCCTACAGTTTTTCAGCACTGTGTGCTTTGCTTCGCTTTACAGTAGTTTAGTACCTCTAGCTATTGTAAAAAGAGGGAGGCAATCATTAACGGTGCTCCAGGCTGATGACCTTTTGTGCCAGACACGCTGTGCATAACAATAGGACGGTTTTTACCCTGAAAGAGCTAATGCCAAAGCACACATGAATAGGCTGAAGTTGGAAGACTGTTTTTATAAGAGTAAATCCTGAAGACTGACAACAAAGTTGTAAAAAGCCATAATCCATGATGGAATAAGTAATCTCACCGACCCATCAACTGACTGACACCAGAGAGACTGAGGCACGGTATGGGAGAAAAAAAGGCATGTATGTGATGTCTGCTTAGCACACAACAGAGGGAGAAAGCTAATAGTCTTGATAAACAAGATGTCTGATCTTGGAGGGCAGTTCTTCCTAAACTTCACTCTAGTTCCTAACCTTCATTAAAACGTGGGGAGTAATTTGCTTTACTGGTTGTTCTGGCTTCTGTGACAATCATGCCGCACACCGGAAAATCACTGCGTGCTGTGTACCTCTCAGCAGGCAGTCAGGGAGCCTCCCCCAGGCACAGGAAGCTATTTCATCGGACTTTAGCCACCAGAAAAAGATGGTACAGAGTAAGGATGTGAGGAAGACCGTGTCTGAATCCAGCAAATTAAGCGCTGTAGCTGTTCAGCTCAATCAGATTGCAGACCATAGCTCTTACTTAACCAAAACGCAGATGTGTGCTGTAATTAATCCATTCCAGTCACTCTTGGTTTGTCTTGAAATAGTAATAATGAAAGGTTCTATACAGCCTTCTGTGCAATTTTCAAATACAACACAGATGAAATTTCACTATAAGCCGGGTGGGCAGGAAGCTGATTTGCTAAAGCAGCAAGACGTTTAAATTCTAGGAGTTGGAAGTGAAGGTTAACTTGTGTTTCGTTCAGCTATTTCTTTACAATTGGTTGAAACTTGAGAAATATATCAATTCAGTCTTTATTACTTCTGTTATGAAAAATATAGAAATTAACATGCGCCTTGGCTTTGCTTCAGCTGGTTGTTGATAATAAGGTTCTCCTGTTTTTTCAAAGCAGGATATATTTGAGCACCAGATCTCCCAGAAATATTTTTTGCTCCATTGATAAAGCCTTATGGAGTCTGGACCCATATGACCAAAAGCCAGTCTTGGTTTCGTGTAATAAGTAGTAAATTGTACTGCATATTTAGACGAATGAGCCAGCATCTTTTGCTATCATGTTATGTGTATTTAAAAATGTAGCTTAGGTGTTTTCAGCAGTTTTGACATTCCTTTGACGTTACTCTGCTAGTGAAGTTCACTTGGCCAAAGGGAAGTCTGACAATGCAATTAGACTATCACCTCTAATAGTAAATCGCTGACACCTAGCCCCGTCAGGAATGCGATACCAGACTTCTTCAGCTGAGGGCTAGATTCAAAACAGACTTTAATTATCCCAATAAACATACAAGCTTATATCAACAGGCGAGCGTTTTGTCATACGTAGTCGGTATGGTTTTTCTCAAATGGAAATGTAGCCCCCTTAAATTCCGTCCTGCTCAGGTTCTGAACCAGTAAGAGTCTCTTTGTATTCATTTTGTTCTATTTAGATTATTTGTAGCCTTTTGCGAAAAGGAATGATAAAGCATTATACTTCAGGGCAAAAATTATTGTGTGGAATTTTTTCTAGAACAAAATATGTCTTAAGTGTTACTGTCAAAATCCCATCCTTTTACCCATTCCTTTCTTTAAATCTCTTACCAGGCTTTAGGTTGACTGGCTGCTGTATATTAAGTACTTATCTGGGGACTTTCTGATCTACCACTGTGCTACTGTTTAATTCTGTAGCATTTGACTGAGGTTTCGGAGCAGCTATGTTAGGCAGGACAAGGAAAAGACATTCCTGATGTGGCAGGTCTGCTGACATAACAGAAACTGCCATGGGGCTGTAGAAAGCTACTGGAGAAAAATCAGTGTTCCAAAGCGTTGTCTCCAGTGGGGTCCTTGCTTTGACGTAAAACTCATTCCAATTTAAATGTAAGTTATAATGACGCTGAAAAAACAGCAAATGTAGGAATGATTTGTGGGGCAGACAGGGCGGGCTGCTTTTTGCTTTGTAAGCAGGTATGCTGAAGAAAATACAGGTTTTTGAATGCTCATAGGTTCATGGGGATGGTTTGAATGCCAAGAAGGTGGCTGAGCTTCTTGAAACTCTGTTACAAAGTTTTTATCTGCTTATCTACATCTCTAAGAAATGCTTACAAAAGAAATTACATTAGATGATACACATAAGAGATGAATAAAATAAAAGTAGATTTGGAAAAAAAAAAAAAAAAAAAAAAAAAAAAAACAGTATTTCTTTTATGGGTTTGTATCTTCCCTGAAGGAAGGGAAAAAAAAGAAAAGGAAAAGGTTAGCAATATTGGTAAATTAGTAACGATTACTTAACGTACATGAGACATTTTGAGGCTTTTAATTGCAGTTACGGAATCTTGTTTTCTGTTCTATTCTTACCATTTTAAGTTCACTTTAGCACAGGAAAGAGGCATTCTGATTGGAGCTGTTGTTTTCAGTCATGGCATTTGCTCTTCAACTTGTAGGATGTTTTGAAGGAAATTTCAGATCTGAATACAACTCTTAGGATCGTATTCTTTTGCCATTTTCTTTGTAACTGAAGGCAGAAGTGTAGGCAGAAAGGGAGTCATTTAAAAACTGTTAAGAGTGTGTGCTTTCATAGTTGCAGAAAAATGTTGAAGAACAGTGCCTGACTTGCTTTGTAGAACCTTTTTAAATCTAACTTGTGCATTATAACTTCTTTCTGAGTATCTTCAGATCTTCCCTTGAATTTACATATTTTGGGCCCAGAACTACTGCTTTTATAGGAGGTGTCCTACCTGCCAAATTCCACTTTCTGTTGTCCACCTCAGTCTCTTGCTCTTGTATTCACCCAGGAGGTGTAAATAATACCCTTGAGAAATGCTCTATCTGCATGCAGACAGACTACGTGCTAAAAAGAGTGGAAGGACTGGCGCATCAATTACAATCGGTTGTAGCGTTTCAGATTGTCCTAGAAGCAACTTGACCATCCTCTTCTTTGGCTTTTTCACTTCGTTTGCCTTCATATAAGATGAACTGGTTTCCAGACTGTGCTGGCTGCTCTACAATGGGTTTCATCAGTCAACGGACTTCAGGTGAACTTGTAAGTGCAGGAAATGCTGACAAGAAGGCATTGTACCCATTTCTGTGGCAGTTTCCTCTGACAGCTAGACAAATTGGTCATTGTTTCATTTCTTTCCCATTCATCATTATTTGGGTTCCCCTGTTACCCACAAAAGAGAGAACAACTGTTTCCCCTTGAGCTTGAAAACTCCTCGTTAAATGCTGCTGTTTGTCAGTGAGCCTGTGCTGGCCTAGGTAAGTATTTCTGGTAGCACAATCTTGAGTGCACTGGGCTGGTATACTTATTTTTTAACTTAAAAGCAAGTATAAAAAATAATAATAAAAGCCAATTTTGCAAACTTATTCTGAAAAGCTTTAAGCCACTCAAATTCCTAGGAATATCAGTCAGGCACTGTCTGGACAGCAGGGCACATGCTTTTACATCTGTCCACAAGATCAGGTCTTTATTTAGCAAGATCTACAGAGTCTCAAAAGGTGCAATTTAATTAGCCTCAGAGAATTTGGGCTGAATTTGGCTACAAGAGTATGGCACAGTGGAATTTTGCTCAACTCTTCTCCCATTCGCCTCTCTTCTTCCTGCAACAATGTTCCCTGTTAATGTATTCTCTGGCAAAGGAAATTGTAGTGCTTTTTATTTAGGCTGCTTATAGGCCTGCTAATGCTAGTCATAGTTCTTCTCATGTCAGGCAGGATAGCCGAGTTACCACCCTCATGCCTGGGGAAAATAATCTCCTCCATACAACTGTTTATAATCCCATCAAACTACAGCAAAAGTACAACTGATGCAGATTCAGGATTGCACATATATAGAGCCCACAAATGTGGTCTTTATATAGCAACTACACATTTTGTTATAGTTACTTATTTATTCAATACTTCATTTTCTTATTTGCTGTCAGTTTGGTAATAAACTTTCTTGTAAAACAATTGGGTTCCAGCTGTTTATTTCTTTCACTGTTCCTTTTTTCATCTCGCATTTTTCCGTCTTCCCACTCTTCAGAAAGTTCCTCCTCTGCACAAACTCTCAACTATTTCACTCAAATTTGTCCTATTTAAACTGTTACAGTGATCAGCAATTCAGCAGTAACTCTGTACCATGGGGCTTCTCAAGTTCCATTTGCCACTTACCTTCATTAAATAGCTGTGTCTATAGACTCCAGAAAGCAATGCAGTGACAGTTATATTTAGGTTGAGTTTGGGAAGGAAACTGCAGCTTTTTTTTTTTTCTTCTTTTTTTTTTTTGGGGGGGGGGGGATGTATCTTTATTTGTAAGTTAAAATTCTTTAACCTTTTTAAAAGAAAACTTCACATACAAATGAAGCAAAACACAGCTCATGGATGGGATGTTTTGGGTCCTTTATTACAAATTGCTTTGCATCACCTTCTGTGGGCTACTGATTGATAGAGGTTGCTGAGACAGAGGTTGTATATTAATGGCCTTCTTGTACATCATCTGTCCTGAAATTCAGATGTTTCAGTTCATATTTACTGTACAGTGCATTCCCATTTTAAAAATGAGTATTTTGAACGGGCCATTACTGCGATTCTAAATTCTTGCAAGGCAAGCATTTGTATAGCACTTGGTGTAACCATCTCTCTGTAAAAGATGTCCAGTCCCGTTTTCATAGGTTACATGGGCTAACTTCAGCTTTCAGAAATTTCATGCAATTTCCATAATCTCAGAAATTGTGTTCTTGTTGTATGTCACTGCTTGTCTTGAAAACAAAAAGCTTCCCGGTCATCACAAGTGTAGGAATATATAGGGATGTGATATTTAGGTGGAAATGTTCCTCTCTGTATGTCTTACAAGAAGAAAAGTTGATGGCCTATATGCCTTGAGGCAATGGAGCTCTAAGCAAAACCATCTCACTGTGCACAAAGTGGGAGTGTGTGAGGGTACTGAGTTCTGTCGATGGCTGGAAATGTTTAGCCAAAATAATTGAAGACACGTTCATACAGCACCAGTGGCACATGCATAGCGGTGAGAGCTGTTGGTGACGGTTGTGTTGCCCTGCTCAGAGCTGCACAGCAGCTCTCCACAAAGAAACAGGTATTTTGAGGCATGAGAGGCTAAAAAAGGGGGAGCCACTACAAAAGGTGGAGTAACAAACTCTTGGCCCTCACCTGAGATACTGTCATCCCTTGTGGTATTTCCTGCATCCCAAAACCATGGGGACTAGGGACAGTGGCAGTTGCGTGAACTCGGTGTGAGGAGAAAGAAGTATTCCCATATTTTTGGTCTCAATAGAAAATCTTTCTAAAAATAATTACATGAGTGAGAGACAAGGTGTCCTGTTTCAGCAGGCTGCAGAGAGGAGCCCTCAAGCCCGGCTGTTGTCCGTGCTCTGAAGCATCCAGAATATCCTGTGCTGCTGAGTGGGGGCAGCCCTCAAGGGAGGCAGAACAGTGCTTCAGGTGTGCCCTGAGGCTCCTGGAGATCAGCCCATCGAAAAGGAAACAGCAAACAACAGAAGCATGGTTAAGTACAACCTTTATTCTTTATTGACTGTGTGTTTTAACGCATTATTTTATCATGTTTCAGACTCAGGCTGTGCTCTTTGTAGAGATGTCCCCTTTGTCTCGGATCATTCTTGGTGAGGCTGGCAGGGGACACCAACACCATCAGGGCTGTTCCGTTCTTCAGGCTCAGAGCATCCCACATGGCCTCCTCTTAGGAAAGTGAACCTATGGTGCTGCCCCCATATTTAGAGGATGCGAGACTGGGGAGGCTGACAGGAACTCGGCAGGGACACACACCTGACTTTCTGTGGGTTGTTTGGGCTCCTGTGGCTGTAAACATCACGATTTGTCAGGACCTTTGTTACTCGAGCAATTTAAGGTGATCTGGTACTGGAAAGAGGTTGGCAGTTTTATCAGGCTGCATGTAACCAAGGTAGTACAAGACAAAATGAAGTGGGGAGATGAAGTTGTGGCATCCATTGGGGGGTTGCTTGTCTGATGAATGGCACCTGCTGCAAGCCACACTGAGCTGCGCTGGGACTTTCTGGTCATTTTAAAAAAGGCATTGTGGAAATTATTAGTGACATCCTGGCTGCCGTGTTTGAGGCTTCTGTTTCTGGGTGTGTTTAAATCAGATGAATCACTTTATTTGAAGTGCATCAGAACGCTGATTAGCTTAAAAAAAAAAAAAAAAAAGTGCCTTTAACTAGCTTAGGGCACACACAGCAGTTTTGGAGTGCAAAAAGTTGGCTGCGAAGCGGGGCCTCCCGCAGCGCACAGGCCCGAGGCCGGCGCACCGGGGTCCCTCAGGCCGCAGCACCGTTGCCGGGCGGAGCCGCCAAGATGGCGGCGGGCCGCACAGCTCGGACGTGTCCGTGCGGGCGCCGCCCCCCCCGCCCAACCGCCCCGGGGCGGCTCGCTCCCGGCCCCGCCCCCCCCCGGCTCTCCGCGTTCGCGCCAAAGCGCCCCGTGACGCCAGCGCGCGTGGCCGCGCCCCCGCCCTCCGTGTTTTCAAACCGAGGGGGCGGGCGCGATTGGCTGGCGTGCGCCCCACGTGACTAACGGTCGCGGGAAAGCCGCGGAGTCCGAACGGCGCGAGCCGAGCCGAGCCCGAGGCAGCGCCGCGCCCGGCAGCCGCCACCGCGCCCGGGGTCGCGCAGCGCCGGCGGGCAGGGGGACAGCGCAGCGGCGGCGGGGAGCGGGGCTCGCGGCGCGGCGGGCCGCCATGAGCTTCCTCAGCCTGCAGCGGGCGGCGCCGCCGCGGCGGGTGTCGGCCCGGCGGGCGGCCGCCCCGATCCGTCAGAAGCTGCTGTTCCCGAGCGGCCACAGCGACTGCGAGGAGGAGGAGGAGGACGAGGAGGAGGAGGGCGGCAGCAGCGGCAACAGCACCGGCGAGGACTCGGCCTTCCAGGAGGCGGACTCGCCGCTCTCGGTGGCCCGCACCCCGGCGCGGGGCGACCCGCCCCTGCTGGAGGAGGAGGAGGAGGAGCAGGAGGAGGAGATGGAGCCCCCGGCGGCGCCGCTGCCGGACGAGGGGGACTCGTGGGAGGAGGAAGGCTTCGGCTCCTCGCCGGTCAAGTCGCCCGGAGCCTACTTCATGGCCGGCTCGCCCTCGCCGCCGCCCCCGCACAAGGGCCGGCGCTACGGGGGGCGCTCCCCGCCGCACCTGGCGGCGGGCGGCTACCGGCCGCGGGGCGAGGAGCCCGGCTCGCCGCTGCCCGACTACCCCGGCACTCCGCCCCACAAGACCTTCCGCAAGCTGCGCCTCTTCGACACGCCGCACACCCCCAAGGTGAGGCGCCCGCGGCCGTTACCGGAGGGGGGCGTGGGGGGGCCGGGCCGGGCGGCGCGGCCGTTGGGTTATGCAAGGCGCGGCCCCGAGGCGGAGGCCGCAGCGGCGCCCCCTCGGCACGGCGGGGCGCGGGGGGAGCGCGGCGTCCTGCGGGAGCCTCCGAGGCCGGCGGACAACGGCCGGGGAACGCCGGAATGCCGTTACGCGACGCGGGGGCGTTTGGACCTCGCCTGCTAAAAAGTCAGACCTTGAACGGGAATTTGCTGCTTCGGGGCTACCTGCGAGTAGTTAGGCGGTGGTCGGGTACCGGCGTGGCGCCATGTGCCTGCAAAAGTGCGGCGTGTGCGCTTTTTTGCGTGGAACTCGGGAGACCGAGCAGCCGGAGGTGCCGTTAAACCGACGGCTTTGAAAGCGGGAAGGGATAGGTAGCCCCTAAGGCTGTCAGCGACAGACTTTTGGAAGGCAGTTCGGTTTCCGATCTCGATGCTCACCTAAAACATCAAAGTGTATAAACGTAGTGCATCGAAATCCAGCGATGGTAGTCTTGGTTTCTTTGTTACTTTCCACATAACCCTTCAGGAGAAGCCTAATGATAGTCCCCGTAGGTGATCTCCCAGGGGTCCACGGACTACCCACTGAAAACAAGTAAGCATGAGGAGGGCAACCTTAATTTTTTTCCCCTCTGGCTCTGGTCTACAACTTCCTCGCGAGGGGGAGTGGAGAGGTGGGTGACCTGTTCTCCATAAACACCAGTGGTAGGACCTGCGGGAACGGGGTGAAGCTGAGGCAGGGGAGGTTTAGGCTGGACATCAGGAGGAGGTTCTTCACCGAGAGGGTGGTCGCACGCTGGAACAGGCTCCCCAGTGAAGTAGTCACTGCACCAAGCCTGTGTGAATTTAAGAAGCGATTGGACTGTGCACTTAGTCACATGGGCTAAACTTTTGGGTAGACCTGTGCGGTGCCAGGAGTTGGACTTGATGATCCTTATGGGTCCCTTCCAACTCGGGATATTCTATGATTCTATGATTCCGTGGTGTTTATTATTCTTAGCTTCTGTCCCAAATGAGGTTTCAAAGGTAGCTTAGTTATCCTGTTCAGAAATAGGAAAATGGGAGATAATCTTAAGTCAGGAGCAAACACTTAAGAGATGCCAGAGTTTTGTGTATTGAGACACTTAAAAGTAACAACGCTGATTCAATGGAATTATTGAGTTAGGTGCCCAGTTCTGGAAAAACAGATGGTTAAGTGACCCGATGGAAATAGTGAAATGTGTTGAGACTCCACTGAGACTTGAAGGTCACTGGTTAGCATCCTCATGAGGGTGTGGGAGACTCAGGTGCAAACTTCTCTACGTAACTGGGAGAGGTCTGATCACACGCCCAGAAAACGCCTGATGGATTGCTGCCCCAAATATTTACCCTGAATATTGTGCTGGAAGTGCAACGGTTTCACGTGTGATATCGTTCCAGCATTGCTGCTTCAGTCTGTCCTCCTGTGGTGGTTCAGTGAGGGCGATGTCACTGAACAGTGCTGACAGTTCTTGAACAAGTGTTGTAGATCCACTGAGCCTATCTTAAGTTTGTGATCACCAAAGATACTTTCTATATTTAGTCTAACTTTTATATCTTTTATATGAAAATGACAATACAACACAGCATGGTCCATGAATTTCATCTGTTTCATGAACTGTCTGTGGGGAAGGCTGGGTGATGACTTGATTAAAGACAGAACACTTCTCATCATCATTCCTATCTTTTCAAAATTATTTTGACATTTAATGTTTTCTTCAACTGTTTTTGTGTGAAGCGTAAAGCCTCACAGTGTCTGTGGATTTTTTTGATGGAAATGCAAGCATTGTTTAAACAACTCATGCTTGCTTTGAATAGACAGTATTCCAGTAATGACTTTCAAACGTGACGTGACTGTGTCTAAAGCAATGTTGAGCTCATAAATGTCTCATTATTCTTATTTTGAATACAGAGTTTGCTGTCTAAAGCACAAGGACTAGGTTCCAGCTCAGTCAAACTTCGAGGGGGCTCTCTGTTCATGAATGTTGGGAAGTCGGAGAAGCGAGATTCTGATATCAGACAGACACCTCATGTGAACATTAATCCCTTCACTCCCGATTCCATGTTCCTTCACAACTCTGAAGGACAGTGTCGGAGGAGAAAGCGAACGCACTGGAATGAGTGAGTAATTCATATGTTTCCTTGTAACGCTTATCCTTAAAACCATTTTAGCTTCAAAAGTTCTGTTAAGAATTGCTTCTGTGAAAATATTTTTCCTTCCAAATCTGTTAGTGATGCAAGACAGAGCTCTTGGAACATCTGCTTTGTATGAAGGTTTTTGTTAGTATGAAGTTTTTTATGACTTTATGACTATGAGCCTGTGCTTGTAAGTATCTAGTGTTTAATTAGACTAAACTTGGGTAGTATGGGAGAATTGGATTTAAAAAAAAAAATCAACTGCTAGACTTCAATTTTAAATTTCTTAAGCTGTATTAATTCTGTAAAAATAACTAGTGTGAATTTCAGCTCTTGCGGAGAAGACATGGAAGCAAGTGATGGAGAGCTTGAAGATGAAACTACCAGACCTGCTAAGGTAATTAATTAATCTTTAGAACTTGGAACAAAGTTTGGCAGTTAATGTATTTGCACGTGTAAGTATTTTTCTTTCTGATCTTTACAGAGGATCACAATAACAGAAAGTAATATGAAGTCACGGTATGCAACTGAATTTCATGAGTTGGAGAAGATTGGATCCGGTGAATTTGGTTCTGTGTTTAAATGCGTGAAGAGGCTTGATGGCTGTATTTATGCTATAAAGCGATCTAAGAAACCCTTAGCTGGCTCAGTGGACGAGTGAGTATTTCCTGCTCTTAAAACATGCTTTTTGGTGCTTTTTCCTTCAGCGTTGCTTTGTATTAGTATCTAGAGAAGGCATTTATGATAAAATCATAAATTCATTTCAATTAAATGTAAAACAGTAGGATACGGTTTGGAAGTCATTTTACATTTCTTTTCAAAGACTGCTCAAACTTTGGGAGGAAAGTTTACTCAACTCCAACGGAGATTTGTTCCAAAATTTCTGAGTGGAAACAAATTGTCCTCACCTGGAAAGTAAAAGAAATGCTTGCTTGCATTAATGGTAGGAGGTACTAGATGAAACTGCGGCGGTGATTCTTTGAGATGTGAAAGGAAAGCAATACTGCCAATAAGGTCCACGTTCCTGTCAAGTTTAAGTGACATGCAGATTATCAGGTGTTTTTCGGTTGAGCCTGATATTCCTGGCTCATTTTTCCCCCCAGTATTCTAATAGTTATATAAAGCTTTGCCGGTCTGTGATGCTCAAAATTGCATACCAACGTTACGCAGCAGAAGTTGAGAATATAGAGTTCAGTTATACTCATGGCCCAGACATTTAGTCATAATCCTAGCTTATGGCTATTTTTTTTCCCTAAAACCTCAGTGATGCTCCTGAAAGATTGCTACTGACAGTGGTTGGAAAGTAAGTAATGCAAGCGGCAGTTACCTCCAGAATCATCTGCTACAAGGCCTGTATTTTAATGTTTCACGTTGCTTGGTCTTTTAATACAATATAAACGGCTTGAGCTGTTTGGACGTAAATAGAAATCCAACATAAGGTTCTGCAGAACTGAATGTGAAGATTTTAATTAGAGACCCGTGCTGGAAGAGTGGTGTGATGTTTTAATAAGTGTTCATGTAAAGCTGAAATCGAACTAATTTCTCTTCATAATACTCCTGTGTGCTGTTATTTTTTGTGTGACTAACAGGCAAAATGCTTTGAGAGAGGTCTATGCACATGCAGTTCTGGGGCAGCATTCACATGTAGTGAGATACTACTCTGCATGGGCAGAAGATGATCACATGCTCATACAGAATGAATATTGCAATGGTAAGTAAAAATTGATTGTTCTGAGCTTGCTTTACAAATCTGTGGGGTTTTTTTGAAGATACACAGGTATCTCTACACATCCCTAGTGCTAAGTAGGAATGTACATCCTTATGCATACATAGCTCATATCATCATTGTCTGAAATGGGTCTCTGTGTCCCTTTCTGTTGCAAAGGGCATGCTGGATAAATGAAACAATTTACAAAATTGCAGACAACGTCTTCAGTGTTCAAGAATATTGGAACTACACTGAGGCATTTGTGAGCAGTGAAGTAGTTAATTCCTCTGTGTAATAGCTCAAGCTGGAATACAGAGAAAAAAGTTTCCCTTGAAAAGGGCGCAATTGCTGTGGCTGATACCCTGCCAGAGATCTGGAAGAGGACCAGAGTCCTTTTCCTTTGTGTTTTGGTATCCTGTTAATTTACATGGCAACTGCAGTAGACTTCACAGAAGAAAAATAATTTTAATGTATTACACAGCTATAAAGAGAGGGGATACAGCAATCCCTGTGGATCATCAGCAAATTGTTGGTGATAGATTCACTGCTGATTTTGGAAGTCAGTTGTATTTACTTTTGGAAGCACGTTGTCATTATTTTCTCAACTGTTTCATTGTAAATAAATAAATACTTTTTAAATGTTGTTTTAGGTGGCAGTTTAGCAGATGCCATAAGTGAAAATTACAGGAATATGCGTTATTTTACTGAGCCGGAGCTGAAGGACTTACTACTTCAGGTGGCTCGAGGCTTAAAGTACATTCATTCGATGTCACTGGTACACATGGATATTAAACCTAGTAAGTGTATAAACTCGTTTACTATATCGACAGGTTCCTCAGTTATTTTAATCTGTAGAGAAATGAGCAGTTAACCACACCTTATTAACTGTAAATTCTTTACTGAAGTCTTCAGAAGCAGTACAAAGATGGCGGTTATAAAATTGGCTAGCAAACTTGGAACTGTTGATGAATTTATCTCGGGTCTTTTTTGTGTAATTAACTCTTTCTTGCACAACGCTTGGCTCCACTTCCTGCAGAGGGGCGCAGAGCGAGTGTGTGTGTGCACATTGTAATTTCTTGTTCCAGGAACTGGGTATGCAACTGAAATTTCTGTGTGGCTAAAACAAACTGATAAAACCAGATGAAGTAAAAAATGGACTCGGATGTGTTTTTTAACAGTTCTGCTCTTTTACAGGTAACATCTTCATATCCAGGACATCAGTCCCAAGTACGACTTCAGAAGAAGGAGATGATGACGAGTGGTCATCTGATAGAGTCATATTTAAAATAGGTACGAAGCAGCACACTTGTGCTTAAGAGTTGCATCATTTTATGTCTTCGGAGAAATAACGCTATGTTTTTTGCAGGTGACCTTGGTCATGTAACTCGAGTATCTAGTCCACAAGTGGAGGAAGGTGATAGCCGTTTTCTTGCAAATGAAGTCCTACAAGAGGTAGCTATCATACTCGTGTTAGGTCTGTATGCTGTTTTCATTAGAGTAATGATATGTTGTCTGCCACTTGGTTGCTGAAAGAAACTTCCTAAATGGTATCTCCCCTGAACTCTAGTTGGAATATAATAGCATGGATGTGTTTGGAATAATCTAGCTGAGGTTTGTTTTTATACTGGGTAGTATCTATAGTAAATTTATTTTTCTTTATTTTTAAAGAACTACACTCATTTGCCAAAAGCAGATATTTTTGCTCTTGCTCTGACCGTTGTCTGTGCTGCTGGGGCTGAACCGCTTCCAACTAATGGCGACCAGTGGCATGAAATTCGACAAGGGAAACTACCGAGGATACCACAAGTGCTTTGTCAAGAATTACTAGATCTACTAAAAGTAAGAACTCTTGTTCCAGTGACTCTCTGATTAGTGTAATTTACTGTATTACTGGCCTTAACTAGAATGACTGTTTTATTTTTTCCAAGGTTATGATTAATCCTGATCCAGAGAAAAGACCTTCAGCTGTGGCACTAGTCAAGCATTCAGTGCTGCTCTCTGCTGCAAAAAAGAGTGCAGAGCAGCTGAGGATAGAACTGAATGCTGAAAAATTCAAAAACTCACTCTTGCAGAAGTAAGTAATTCCTTGGGATCCTTAAATAGAACTTGGCTTCTAATGGTTCTTTATATGCTTTTATGATTGACTGTGGAAAGAGCAATTTGACGAGTTGTGCAGGTAAGGATGGGTTTCTCAAGGTAACTTGCTTATATTAAGGGGTGGTAGTTTTTTTGGAAGTTGGCTAAGCTAATGCTTTGTGAAGGCAAAACCTGCCTGCAGTTTCATCCTTACAAAAGTAACTGTAAGGTAAAGCTAAGAATGGTTTGAAAAGAACACTTACAGTAACTTTCAGGGGGGTGGTGTTCCATAAAGCAGTTCAGGTAGGATTACTTTTAGGGAAGAATGGAAGAACATTTTAAAACAATTTCCTGGTTTGGTGGCTGGGTGTGTGCGTGGATGTGCATGTATGACTGACCTCCAGGCATTTGGGAAGTTGATTTAAAAAAAAAAATTCAGTGGACTGGCACAGTGATAACGTGGAGAGGATTAGATGGAGCACTGGTGTAAATGAACAGTACTTGAGTTAACAAGAACGGGACGAGCCAAATAAAACTTAAAAACTAAATACAAACTTAAAACTAAACACATTTATACCAATATATAATGTTCTTGAAAAACTTGCTCTTGCTTTGGAGATGAGGTGTAAAGTGAGATTACAAGTCATAATAGTTAGGATAGAGAAAATCCTCTGAAGGGTAGCTTGGGATGTACAGGGCGAGTCCTTACATGTTAACTGTATGTGAGCACTTAAAGAAAGGAGAAAAGGGTTATGGGGGAAATCCTTGGTAAGGATAACTTTGCACTTTAGTCAGACTGTTTCATAGTTTCTTATCATGAGTTTTGTTTAACTTAGTCCTCAGACTGAGTATTGGCAATTCTCTGAAACAGAACGCTTGGAAGAATGTTATAGAGGGACAATGGCCTTTGCTGCCTTCAGTGTTACAGCCTTGCCATAATAGGCTCAAGTTGTTAGGCAAACAAGATTTTTGTGGTGATAGGTTTTTGATGTGGTATGCAAGAGGAAAAGGATGCTTCCTGAGGTGTTTTTGGCTAGTCATTTAAGAGTGTGTCTGCTTGCCTGAGTCTTCCACGGGAGTTTCAGTTGTGGCCGAACACTTCGTTTGAGGGAGCTTCCGTAAGCAGCTCTTCACTTCTTGATCACAGGACTTGTACTAGGAAGTAAACAACATCCTATAATCTCGTAATTGATACATAAGATAGAGTGGAATAAATTCTTTTGATAGCAGGTCAGTGATCAATACTGCAGGTAACCTTGCTTCTTTCAATCATAAAACATAATCATTTTTTCCACCTCAGTTATCATTGTGACAAACTGAATTGCAATGGGAAAAATGTAAGGTTAGAAAGATTAGTGTTCTGTGCTGCAGCCACACGTCCAGTGATGGCAAATATTTTGCCTGTTGCAAATCAATAGCAAGCTAAAGGTTTTCAGATCAAAGCTGCTGACCTGCTTATAAAAATCTGGATTTCAAAATTTGACCGAGACATGTGAATTTGTCACGTCCTTCCCTTTTCAAAAGAAAGGCCATCTAGGCAAGTAAGGAACATTGATGTTTTGTGCTGTGGGTTTAAGTATCACTTGCATCTGTTTGTCTTAGTGTGGCCTGAATTGATGGCAAGTCTTAAGTTTGGAATTGCTGTAATTCCTCTGAAAACGTCACTTGCTGTGACATGCCTGTAGTCGCTACTGATGATTGCATGTGTGACTTCCAATGTCTTGCAGAGAGCTGAAGAAGGCACAGATGGCAAAGGCCGCAGCTGAGGAACGAGCACTGTTCACTGACAGAATGACAACCAGATCTACGACACAAAACAGACCATCTCGGCTCATTGGAAAGAAAATGAACCGCTCAGTTAGTCTTACTATCTACTGAACTATGAAGTCTGAAAGAACTACTGGGGATGGCTATAGCATCTCTGCTGGACTGAAGCCGTAAGGAGTTGAAGGAAGCATTCAATTCCTGGTTTCTTGTCCTGTCTTAGATAAGTGTCGCTAGTTTTACAGGAATTGCTTCTGGGTTTTTAATTTCAACAAGATGGTTGATTAGCTGTATTAACCGTTGGAGGTAACGGACTCGGTCGCTATCTGTCCGTAGAGGATCCTGGATGTTAATCCATAAACCTTTCAGTTACACTGTTAGATGTTACATCGTCCCAGGGTTAACCACTATAGTGGTGTGCTGCTTTTTAGTGTTACAGCATTGTAATGAGAAGTGCTGTCCCTAATGATCTTGAGGAGGGAGGGAAGGGGCATTGCTGTGTTACTGATTTTGGAGCAGAGGGGAATAAATTTTGAAAGACAGGCTTTAAGGCCACCTACACTCAATGTACCTGATGTCAGGTAACCTTTTGTTGTGAATTTTATTTGTATATTCAACTGGGAGCACTTTGTAGGCATTGCATAAACCACAGCGTAGAAACCTGTGGAATTAAGTGCCGTGTGGAACTGCTGCTATTTTAGTGTTTTGTCCTCGCTGTAAACTGTAGCATTAAAACAATCATTATTGTGTTAACGGGCTTCTTGTTGAAACAATTACGTGAAACAAACTTAAGCTGCATTTTAGTGAAGGCAGCATTTCTCTCTTGAAGCTAGTGCATTGCGAAGTAATGCACCAATTTAATGTTTGGACTCTGTATTAGTGTAGTGCAATTGTTAATGTCTCGGCTGTTGATGTTTTGTAATCCTTTCTATTAAGGTTCTCTCAATGTTGGTATCCTCTTCAGTTTTTCATTCTTGAGGCTCTTGTATATTTTTTTATGTTGGAGTACTTGTAAATAATTGTTTAGTGTAAGTGTTCAGGTTGTTCTTCATTGTTGATGTACATAAGTTTGATTGTGCTCATGTAGTATACTATACTAAAACTGCGGTCTGAGATGCCAACAGAGTTTAACCGTTCAGTTTTCAGTTCCAGTATGAACCAAATGTGTCTGTCAAAACTTACACCGCTGTTGGCTGACAGATGTTGCTAAAAATAGAACTGTTCTAATTACTGGCTTATCTCTTCATTAATTTTAGTTTAAACGATGTTTCCCATTTGTGCTCTATTTGTTCTTACTAGTGTTGAATTTGAATATTAAAGTTAAAAGTTGTGTTTAATAGTGTCTAATGCTTATTTAAGCCTGGGATTTGTGGAAATAAAACGTTGACTCAGGAATACACCACGGCAAGTCCTGATTAGATTGGCTTCCTGTTCCTGCCTAGTGCTTGTGGTTCCCTGTCAGGAGAGTGGGACTCGCTGATAGTTACGTCGGGACAAAAGCACCGCCGTGTGTGCGCTAGTGTGTATTGACTGCGGTCTGTCTCTCCAGCTTCAGGAACAGTACTTAGCCAGCTGGAAAGCTGAAACCTGGGGACGGTTTGAATTGAGACATGACTGTGAAGATGAAAGACTAGATGAAACTGCAAAGAAAGACCTGCTGGGTCTGAGGTAAGGAGGGATGAATGCTTGTGCGTTGTTGAGAACGGGGAGAGAAGGGTGGTGGAGGCACTGAATAGCTTCTAGAAGACAGTAACGACAAGTTTTCTGTAGCACAGACGTAAAACATTGATGTGTATGTATTACTGTATTAAAATCTCATGTGAAGAAAGATGCAGTAGAAGTACTAAAGGCTTAATAGATTAGCCTATTTGGGAAGCTTTTATGCTGCTCTATCCAAGAATTTCAGGTGGCTTTGCAGAGATAATGTATGTGAACTGAGTGGACACTAAATTTTAAACTTTGCAATTTTCTCGTTAAAATTATGAAGTATTTTTATTTGTAAGAGTTCTCAGCGCTATGTATGTGATAGTGAAATTCAGAGGCTTGTTTTAGCTAACGTGCTTCTCTGAATAAGCAGTTCACATCAGTAAAAACTGATAGACTGTAATTTAAGATTTGACTTGGTACAATCGTCTTATTTGTGAGAAGTTAAAAATCTGTTGCATGGTTTTGTTGCAGCAATTCAGGGCTCATCTATGTTGAGAAGTCTTGGAGCGTGCTCCTAAGAGTAAAGAAAATCAGTTACTGGGGGATCAGCAGACTTAAGCCTTTCTCCCCCATATCCCCAAGTAGCGTAAATGAATTGGATCTACCTAGGATAGTTATCTGCTTTTACTTGTTTCTGCAGGCTGCTAACATCAGTTGAGGCCTTGCCGTACTAACAAGTAGTACCCCGTAGCTACGTAGGCTATTGCTGGTTGCTAGTTTTGTAACTGCAACGTAAGGGATGCCCAGTCTAAAGCATGCAACTGAAGTGGCTTTAGATGTTATAACTTCTGTGTGCCAAAGAGGATGTTAAAAAGGAAGCTTCAGGGTTTTTAGTAGTTTGCAGGAGCAATAAGAATGGTGAAGTTTATCTCATTTTAATAGGAACAACTTTCCTGAGTCAGGCCGCTGGGGAGACTGAGCATCATGGTCGCAAAAGTGGCCTGTGGGAAGAGCTGGAGATTTGTAGAGGGTGTGAGTGTGTTAATGTTTCCTTTGAATAATCCTAGCATCCGCTCATATGTGGTTCAAATGCTTGCTGAATGAGAAGTGGTGTCTCTGTTTTACTGTCCCTGAAAGATTTTTTTTTTTTTTTCATAAATAAAAATAATCTTAAAGTAATTTTGGTAGCTTACAAGTTTACTGCAAAAACGCTTAAGCAAAATTTGTACGTAGGTATGCAAGCCATCTTTTCAGGTGGAAGAAGAAACTACTAGCCTCTTGCACAACGCAGGAAATTGGATGTCAGAGAAATTCTAATGAGCATGGTGTAACAAGAGGAGCTTCAACACTTTAAGAGCTTTGTTTAAGAAGAAAATATCATTGGTGACTGGTAGATGTTATTCAAAATAGCTACTTTAATGCTTCACTGTGTTTCTACTTCCATTTTCCAAAACAGATAGCATAGTACCTTGGCTACTTTGATTCAGAATACTTGACTTCTCAAAGAACTACATACGAAGAAACTAAAACTAACTGTAAAACAGGTGTATATCCCGACTTCCTTGAGACATCTGTCTACTTCTTTGTCTTCTGCCTGAGTCTGAATTCAGAGCCTGTAATTCATCTTTTAATGATACATTACTGCTTAACGCTACCTGTCTAGTCTTGCTTGGACTTCTCACATCTCATGCCCAAAGAGTGGGTGGTTTGGTGAACTAAAGCTATTAGAGAATTAGTTTCTTGTAAAGATGTGATGCGTCACACTTAAATATCGCTCTCTCAAAAACAAACATTCTCCTTTGAATCATAGAACAGCTTGGGTTGCAAGGGACCCTAAAGATCATATAGTTACAACCCCTTGGGCTAGTTGTTAAATATTTGAAGTCAAACATGGGATTCTGATATTAGACAGAATTCTATGCCATTACCAACCTATCATATTGAAACAAAATTAGATTTACTTAGAGAATATGTTTCCAGAAAACTGCTGTGCTAGTCAGGCATGCTACTAGTCCGTTAATGCCAACAGATGGAAGAGGAGTGTGTTTTTGAAGAGAAGTGAGCATCTTCTGCTCCTGGTTGTTCCCTGCACGAACCTTGCCTTCTTTCACTGGACTAATGGAAATGTGGAAGACTAATATAACTAGAAATTGGTGATTTAATTTCATGGGTTCAAGATCAAACAGACTTTTTTTTTTTGGTCCTGAATTCACACAGGGTAAACTGGCTAGAATTACTATGGGGTCAGCTTAGTCTCTCTCTTTCAAGTTATTGATACAAGTAACTTTCCTGCTTTTGTTGTTGTTGTTCTTGCAGTTTCTTGGTTTCCTGTAAACTCACTGATATTTTCTTACTTGTATTTTTTTTCCCCACCTCAGCCCAAAAGTTCTTGGGTACAAACCATTGATTACCACAGACCTAATAAAAAGTTTTGTTTTGTTTGGGCTGGATATCAGGAAGATAAAGAACCTAAAAAGCTTGATGACTATTCAGCTTTTATATGAAGTTGTAAACAAACTACACCTTCACTTAGAAATGGAGATGGGCATTGCTTGTATATTTGAAAACATGATTCCAGTTCTACAGATTGAATTACTTTAGTCTGTAACACTTAAAATGTTATGAATGAAGTGTACTTAGTTATTCTGTTTTCCTGTTGAATGGGATAGATTAAAAAAAAAAAAAACCCGCACACATGTACCCTACCACAAGTGTGACCTTGTCTTTAATAGTCCCAGCAGCAACTGCTAGACGAAACAGTCAACTGAATTATTTTTTTTGTCTGTCGTGTGTTCGTGTACCAGTACAGCACTTCACTCAGATTTTTATAAATAATTATCTTGTTCTGCAGTAGAAACTGAGCATTCTTAGCAACAGTAGCTTAGGTGAGCTTCCTAAGGTAAGCTTCCTTTTTTCATCTCTACTTCCAGCAGCTCTGTAGCCTTGGAAAAGGCGATATTTCGCTGTACATGTGATTTTTAACAAGTACGCGTGCTTAATAATTCTCAGCACTTGTACTACCTGCCAGTGTCACTGCTGTAGCTGTTCTCCAGGGCAATGGCCAGGAAGCACGAAGTGTGGCTGTTCCCTGCGGTTTAACCCGGCCGGCAGCTAAGCACCACGCTGCCGTTCGTTCACCTTCCCCCCTCACTGGGAGGGGGGAGAGAATCGGGAAAATGAAGCCTGTGGGTTGGGATGGAGACAGTTTATTAGGACAGGAAAAAATGATGACAATAGTACTGCTACTAATAATGTGTACGAAACAAGTGATGCACGATGCAATTGCTCACCACCCGCTGACCGATGCCCAGTCTATCCCCCAGCAGCTGGCCCCCCCACCCCGGCTAGCCACCCCTATGTACTGTTCAGCATGACCCCAGGTGGTATGGAATACTCCTTTGGCCAGTTTGGGTCAGCTGTCCTGGGTCTGTCCCCTCCCAGCTCTTGCTGCACCCCCAGCCTGCCCGCTGGCAGGACAGAGCCAGGAGCTGAAAAGTCCTTGGCTTGGTACGAGCACTGCTCTGCAACAACCAAAATATCAGCATGTTATCAGCACTCTTCTCATCCTAATCCAAAACACAGCACCCTACCAGCTACTAGGAGGAAAATTAACTCTGTCCTAACTGAAACCGGGACACCTGCATGAACCTTGTCAGTGAACTGTGGAAACCATTTGAGAGCTTCTAGCTCCCCCAGTTGGAGGCTGCTGAGCTGACACAGGCTCTCATCTGAAGAAACACTGCCGAGAAAAAGCAGGAAAAAGCGGTGACTGGGCAGGGCAGCACACAGGAAATTAAGGTCCTGCTTCTGTTTAAACAGTTGGATTTGGATGAAGATCCTATCTTGAGTAGAATAGAATTGGGCTAGGGAAAAGGGAGGTGCCTCAAGGAGACAATATTACTGTGCCTAATTAAACAGGAAGCAATTTATTACTGTTTAACGTGTTGCTTGGAAACCTAAGCTTGTACAAGTTCAGAAGTTATTTAAGATAGTTCTGTTGAAAGATCTGAGGAATCTGTTTCAAGGATCTTCCTTTCCCCAGTCGCTTGACTGCCTTTCTAATGTGCAGCATCAATATTTAGCATTACTTTTGAGTAATCCTGCTGATCTAAATCAATTTCTGTTGATTTGAGGCAAATTAGAGTCACTGGCCTAAATCTGATCTGATCTTCTGTGTATCCCTAAGATTACTGCCAGATAGGCGAGCAAATGGTCATAAATTCTGCAGTGAACGATTTACCATTGAAGCACAGGAGAAGATTCTGCATGTTAAGCCTTATTCTGACGGAGAACATCTGCAGTACAATGTGCCACCACTTCAGGCATTTTAGGCAAGGTGGTGTCCAGGATAGTGATGGAGTGAGACCTATTATGAGCCTCCAGCGGTCTCATTTGGGTGATCTTTCTATCTCTGTAGTTTCTCATTGTCTCTTCACTCTTAGCTACTTAGGACGTTTAGGGTAGAATCACCTCACATATTTGTTCCCTGCCTTAGCAGATGGGATTTTAATCTCCCTTTGGTCTTGTAGACCTTGACTTAATGTTGATTGACAGGTTTTTACCTGTCAGCCTTGCTTACGAGACTTTTCTACTGACCACTTCTCTTTCCAGTTCCCCTTCCAAAACATATCAGATGCTTACTTTGGAGTACACACCTGGGATTTAATTTCCTCTTCCTTTCTTCAAGTAAGGTAGCTGTGGTATTCTGTTCCACAGTGTGTTCCATGGCTTGGTGAGAAACACTTTATCAACTGCAAACATAGAGTAAGTGTGTTACCGAGGAGGAACTGAGAGGTAACTCGATGCTCCATTTAACCCCTCTTTATGTTTCTTCAGTCAATTTTGAATGAAGAAGCATGTTTGTGCATGTGTGTAAATAGCTTACAAATGTACTAAAGTATGTGTAGTTTGCTGGCATCTTGATTGTTCTAGAAATCTTAGAAGTGAATGTCAGATCAACTTTGTTGTTGGAGAGACCGAGCTAGCTTCTAATTCAATTCTAATTCGATATCTAACGCTGCTGCCTAGTCCACCTAAAATAATATTCATGTTTTGTTTCCTAGTTTCAGTTTGAATGCTTGAGGTGTGTGTTTAAGGCCAGATATGAAACAGATTTTAAAATAATAAGTTCATCAAATGACTTGAGAACCAGGTTACAGTATAACGTCAAATAAACTTAATGCTTTTCACCCTGTTCCCCAATGCTTCTGTAATGTTTTAGGGTGGGACTATCTGTTCAGAAACAGTAATGTATTGATCATTTAACACTTTATTTTCTGTTGAAACATCGCTGGGAAATGACAGGTACTGGAAATGGTTTTCTTGAAAGGCGGCTACAAAGTTGTATTAATGGCCTTCAATTCCTGTTTGCTCCAATAGCTGTGCTGAGAATGAAAATGACTCCTAGTCACGGTTCAGGAAGATTTTCTCTGAGCTAACAGTGCGCAAAAACTGTGAGTTGCTTAATGTGTCTGAATTCTTTCCTTGATAGCAATTTAAATGACTCAGTGGCATAAAACAAAATTAGTGACAATTTAAATATGTAATCTTTCTTCTGGTTAGGAGCTCCCTAACAAATACTTGCTACTTAGCTAACAAGGAGTAATTCTGAAGGGAGGAGGAAGAGAGAAGTGACCTGCCTCTTAAGGCTGGCCCTTAGCACGGTCTAACTAAAGCGTCTTCCTGAAAGTATGAGTCACTGACACTGTGAGCCAGTTTTCCCTCCCTGGTCTCCCCAGCACCCTTCGGTCATGCTTTTAACCATGGTGAGCAAACAAGATTAGAAGCGGCATAGATTTTAAAATAAAGTTGCTGAGATCTCAGACAACTTCCAAGAAAAGCAGAAGTGTGTTGAGTTTCAGAACTTGCTTTTGTGCCATATGTAATGCGGCACAATTAAAGTTTATGTAGTGTTAGTAAGGACTTCGTAATTAAATGTGATCGCCTTAGTGTTCTTAGTTAGTGTTCTACAGATTATATGTCAATCTTTAAAGGTTTTAAATGCAGAATGTTTTGACATGTGCAGACCCAACTAGTCAGTTTTAATGGGATTGTTGCTTAAAATAGCCCAGGGTTACACTTTGGATGTGGATACAGCTAGCCCTTGTAATTTAAGTGCTTCTTTAGGCTTAAAAAAAAACAAAAAAAACCAAAGGTTTTGTTCAACAGGTTTGTTTGCCTATGAACTTCAGTTTAAATGTTTTTGATCAATTGGTTCAATCCTATTTAAAAAAAAAAAGCTATGTATGTGTGTCTGTATAAAATAAGGTATTAGTTTTACATACAAGTTGTATCTTTTTGATTAACCTACCAGAAACTGAAGCAGGTGAGGCTTATGGAGACTACTAATTTTAATAAAAGATTTAAGCATGGGCTTCCTGCTCTATTAATCTGAATGGGACTATTTGTATTTTCAGTGGAAATCAAATTCTCTTCTGGCATTGGATTTAACCATGTCACTTAAATTAAGAATAACAGAAGTCAGAAAAAAGACTGGAAGAAAAGCATGTGTTTTTTTTTTTTTCTTTACAATTATTTTTTGTGAGGCATTTTATTTTTCAATCGTTTTATAAAAATAAAGTGCTAAAACATCACTGAACTTTGTGAAAAAAGTCCTCGCATGAGGAAGTTCATGTGTAGCTTGGACGAAAGTCCAAATCTAAAGCATGAGGTCAACACTCAAGCTAATTATTATCAATATGAGGAAAAACAATTAACATAGTTGTGACATTTCACAGAGCCTACTTGTGTTTTAATGCACTTCAATAGGGATGTTCTGTACTTATTGACAACCTTGTGGTTGTTCAGTTATCAAATAAAATAGCTTGACCTGTATATACAAAAGCTGCCTTCTCCTTCCTCAAGCAGGGTTGTGGTCACTTCAATTGGAGAAACGTTCATGTATTTCAAGATGACAGATGTTTCTGGTAATACTAGCAGCTATAGTCCTAGCAAATCACGTTTGCTAAGAAAATTAGTCCAATCAGCCTTTATTAATTGGCAGTTCAGATCATCCATCTCAAGGAAAGAACATAGGTATTTGTGGATTTCAAAGTCCCAAATGAACTATGCAGGGGAAAAGTTAATAAAAATGTGTTTGGGGGAAAGGTGCTAGGACACTTCCTGTGAATGAGGCACCCTGGTTTGACTGTTCACTGTTACTAAAAGCCTACCTCATCTCTACGTTGCTAAAATATTTTTGCTTGCTGTAAGCTAGAGAAGATACTACAGAATAAAATGTAGCTGAAATCTACAGATGATTCTAGTCTCCGATACCCCCTCCCCCCCCAAATAAACAAACCAAAACCCACCCTAGTTTTTATGAATTAACTGTAAGTGAAAATTAAAAGTGCTTCCTCTAGTGAACTTCACTATCTGGTCATCTCTCATGACCCCAGCCAGGGGAGCACTGTAAATCACAGGTTAGTGATCCGTGTACCTTAGGCCTGTGCCTACCCAGTCTGTGCTGTAACCGCCCTGGTGCCAGGCCTCAGGCCCTGGTGGGCCTGCACGTGTCCCTGGAGGTGTCCCTGGGGCTCACCCGGTGGCTTGTAGCAGAGGAGCCTGCAGGCAGCTCCCCGGGTGTACCTGTGATATACCACCTGTGTGCCTCGCCTTCAGCTAGACGTGCAGCAGGGGGTTCTCATGGGGACATCGTTTCTAGTTGGCTGTAAAAATATTTGGAGTTGGTTTTTTCACGAGAAAATCCTGCAGTATCTAAAATGACAAAAACTGGGTCATCTTTCCACAGACCAAATCTACGTCCCGTGCTGCGCCTCGACTGGAGAGCTGCTTGGTGCTGCGCAGCTTGGCCTTCCCAGCAGCGAGAGCAACGTCTGGAACATCCTCCTCATCACAGGGTCACGCCAATAAACGGCACTCTAAGCGACGCTTCACAGACCGAGCGCCTTTCTTACTGGCATCGCAACGAGCCAGCACTGCCCGGCAAACAGCCGTCTCGCTCTACCTATCGCACCTCTTGCTGCCGGCGGCGGCGTGCAGAGCGCGATGCCCCGGGCACCGCCGGCCGGCAGCCCCGCACCTCACGGAGCCGCGAGGCAGGCGCTCACCGCCCGGCCTGGCCCCTCTGTGGCACCGAGCCCCCCCTCAGCGCCGGTCCCGGCTGCGGACGGCCCCTCGGCCCCGGGCACGGC
>CM021769.1:62016948-62109008 GCA_011076525.1 Nettapus auritus
GGGGCGGGCCCGGCGGGGGCCGAGGCGAAGGCAGAGCGGGAGCGGCGGCGGCAGGAGCGGGGTGGTGGCAGGCGGCGGGCCGGCCATGGTGGGCCTCAAGGAGGAGCTGCTCAAGTCCATCTGGCACGCCTTCACCGCCCTCGACCTCGACCGCAGCGGGAAGGTCTCCAAGTCGCAGCTGAAGGCAAGGCGGGCGGCGCGGGCCGCCTGTGGGGCCGGAGCCCTCTGCGGGGCCGCGGCTGGCGGCACGGGCTGGCCCCCGGGGGCGCGGGGGGGGCGGCGGGGCCGGGGCTTGTCCGAGGCGGCCGGACAGGGGGACACGCCTTGGAAGCTGGTTTGGGAGCCCCAAATTGTTTTTATTCTCCCTTGAGTCCATCGTTGGGCACGTGCTGTCACCAGTCCCGGTGCCTCCTGGGCACCTGCGCGGCCCTTCCTGCCGCCGGGAGGCTCCTCGTCGTGCCGCCTGGGTGAATGCTCCGTCCTGCCCGGGGTGTGAACGCACAAACCCGTGCTGTGCTTCTGGTCTGCTTTCAGCTGCGTGTCCTTGGTACCCTTTGTGGCCAAAATCCTTTGTGGGGTAGCCACAAGGTCCCATCTATAGGGGTTGGCTGTGTCCAAGTGAAATTCATAGCTTGCCAAGGGGAGAGCGAGGTTCCACAGTGCTCTCTTATTTGAGTATAAACAGGAGAATTAGTCAAGAGGCTCCAACTGTGCCATTCTTCCCTAGCTTATACTCTGAAGTAATGTTTGTACTCTTAAAAGAGCTCTCAGGCAGCTTGCTGAACCCGATCCCATCTTGGCCCTGCTTTATGGGACTGTCTTGGCCTGGGAATAATAGTAAGAATCCGACTAAATAAATATTTTGAATAAGAACGCAACACCTGTTGACATCTGAGACTGTGGATCCTTGTTCTGAGTGCTGGGGTTGTCCTGGCTGTGACAGTCAGCTCGAGCCTGAACACTTGGTGGGATTAACACAGCGAGCAAGGGCAGCCCGGCCGCAGGCAGCATCTCCGTGCACAGCCAGTAGCTCCCGGGCTGTTTTCAGCGTTATGGAGTAAGCGCTTGCAGCCCGCAGCTCCTTCCTCTTCTCCTTTTCTTTGCTCGGGGCGGAGGGGCCGTGGGGCCAGCCTCGCTCTGCCAGGCGTGTCCGTGTGCAGGAGCCGGGCGAGAGGCCAGCCCTCGCAGCGAGCGCTCACGTCGTGGTGCCGTAGGGCTAGCCGAATGAAGCAGGTTGCAGAGAGGAGTTTTTTTTTTTTTTAAGGAATCCTGTTTTCCTGTCACGCTACTGTGCCCGCTGCACACGGCCGTGATTTGTGTGCTCGGTGCCGTTGCCCAGGAGGAGTGTCTGCAGCACATGTCACGGTGTCAGGCGGGGAGAAATGGCTAAGGCAGAAGCCACTTCGCAGGTGGGCTTGTACGGCTTGCTCCGATGGAGGCGCCGTCATTTCTTCTTTAACATTGTTCGCTGACCTGGCTGAGTTTTAAACTACCGGCTGTCTTTCCAAACAAGCACGGTTATCTGTCTTATCCCATGCCTACAAATGCTTGTGTTTTAAAAAGTTCAAAAATAAAAAGGAGAGAGGAAATTAAAATTGTCCCCTCATTACCTATCAGATGTCTTCCTGAAGTGTTTTGCAGTTCCACACTATTTGTCTCTGTGGGAGACGAGGCTTGGAAAAAAAGTGCCTTTGTGGATTTGTGCAGTTTATGATGTGAAGGCTCCTGGTGGAAGTGTCAGCTGGGGGATCTGCAAATGCAGAAGCAGGTCTGAAATGAGGCTGCTGCCTTCTGCCACCAAGAATTAGTTTTTCAGGAAACCTGGGAAAAGGTAGAGAGTATTCTTGTGAAGCCTTTTGTGGCAAATGATGAAAGTGGGTGTTGAACTGACAGTCCCATTGCAGACAAAAAGTACGTGTTATGGCTGCAGCGTTTGGGAGAGGCAGGGCAGAAGTTCCTGCGTGATTGATTTAGGGCTGTATTGTCCTGCAAAGGTATTTCACAGTCACGTATTCCTCATCCACGTTACAGTGACCAAAAAGTAGCACTCCTATAAACTGGAGAGAAGAGCCTTGAAGGTAAACGTTAGTAGAGATCAGCAGCATTAGAAGAAAAAAAGTGTAATAGTTTAGCGAAACTCCTATTATCAAAAATTTTGGTAAAAAGCAAATTGTTTTCTGAGAACAGCATGCAGTTCTGTAATGTGCTGCAGTCTTCAACCTGTAGTAAGGAAGCTTATTGACAGCGGATCTTTGAGTCGTATAATTCAGTGTAAGGCATTGCCATCGCCATGCAGAAGGTCCTCAGTGTAACACATTGCTTGCTAAAGGCAGCAGCTTCTCGTTTCTCCACCCAAAAGTGATCTTTGTGCCATCCATAAAAATATATATATATAAAATAAAATAAAATAAATAAAATAAAATAATTTTTTTGGTGAAATACGGTTACACAAGCGAATGTGTGATGAAGGTTTGCATCATGCATTGGTTTTAATCTATCTAGAGGAAACGGATGGAGGTGGGTGAGTTGCTTCTGTTTTGTAACCTGGAGATACAGGAAACACTTGGAGGAAAAATCGGGATTAGCTTAGAACAGTAAGGATCTCGCGGTGCCTTTTAAGCATTTATATCTTTTGTATGTGGTCTGAGCTGCTAAGAAAAGCCAGTAAAATCCGCCCTCTGTGTAACTGGGAATTTTATCCTCTTCCAGGGTGCACTGTTTTTTTTTAAATTATTTTTTGGTCTGATCAGTAATCTGCAGAGGTTGTGTGATTTTGCTGGCTTCAGATCTTACCCTTCTTTTCTGCAGAAACATTTATGTATTCTTTTCTTAAATTTAGTGTTTAAATATGGACACGATTGGCAGTTTGTCAGCATGCATCAGCACTTTCAAACACTGATATGGCAAGGTAAAGTATAATTTTTGTGGTTGTAATTATAGGTTTGAGCATGAGCTGTGTGGAAACACTTGCTTCCTTATATTTAAATCCAATTTCAACTTTCTTACAATCCGCTATTTTAAAATTGACTGATTTTAAAAGTTCCTCCTCTAATGTGTCAACATTCAGTCTGCTTTTCATCCGTGTCTTGAAGTGGTGCGGGTTTAAATGGAGTTACACACATGTAACAACCAGTAGTGCTCCTCCCTCCTAGTACGTCTGTGAGGCTGGAGCTAATGCATGGCAGGTTTTTTACATTGCCTTTGGAAGCTCTCCCCGACATCGCTTGGAGAATCATCTCTGCTTTGACACTGGGGTCGATTGGCTGTTGTTTTTTTTGGTGTGCTACCTCTGGGATGGGTTTGCAGAGTGTCATTGGCGTGTTATCGGCGGGATGCGGATGGCGAGCACCTCGTGCAAATGTGGTCTTGTTCGCGCCCAAAGTCACAAGTCAGGCTTAGAAAGCTTAAAGCAGTCGTTAATCGTGTCTGAGCTGTGACAGGATTTTCCTACCTCTTATCTTTGCTTTGCCTTTTTACTAAATGGGAAGTCACCGGCCGGTGGGATAGAGGAACAATGGTGTAATCAGGGGCAAGGGGGACGGTGGAAGAGAGAGGAAGACCTCGAACAATGTGGCGAGGCGCTGGAAAGGCTGAGAGGCTGTGCCGAGCGGGCAGGACCGCAGTCGGACAATCGGCTTTGTCCAGCGCTGAGGGACCGTAGGAAATTAGTCACGGTGAGTCACCGAGGGTCCTGCCGCTGGGTCATTCAGCGGGCCGCCAAGCGCTGTGTGGGCATGGCTGTCGTGGCGTGGGCGGGAGGCATGTGGGGAAGGGGGAGGAGGACGCTGAGCTGGCGCAGATGCTCGACAGTGGCAGCCCACAGCGAGCGCGTGCTACCTGAGCAGACCAGCAAACCGTGCCCTAGGGAAGCCGTCAGGCAAGCACGCTTCGGCACGGCCCGGGTGAGAAGGCCTCGTGCTGTGACAGGGGGCCTGTCTGGTGCTGGGTTCTACACCCATCAAAAAAGGGGAAGGGAAAGTACTTGTGAGGAGCTGTCTTGTGGCTGGCCGGCTGCTGACATGGATGTCAGGGAGAGATGAGCCAAGAACGCCTTGGAGTGAATTCACACGAAGCCGCTGAATGGAGCTGACAGGATCCGCAGTGCCTAAAAAGAGATGGGGGAGGGAGGAAACCTCCCTGAAAGATGGAAAAGAAGGGGAAGAAAAAGTACTGAAGAAAGTGATAATAGTCACAGTAGGACTAATCTGTCCTCTTAATGGTCCTACTATGGTCTGGGCCAAATTTTTGTCCCTGAGCAAGAAGCAGCTGAGCAGGTCTTCCTTTCTTTTAGAAAGACAGATTGCTTGTAGGGCTGAGGTTAAATGGATCTACTCAGATGGTAACAATTCTCCACCTGCTTAACGTTCTGTGAAGATCAGTGCTTTGGAAAACCGGGGTCCAGAGGGGAGCAGCTGTGGTGGAGCAGAGCTGGGCTGGAGCTCATTGCTCCAGGTGAAACAGCACGGGACAGGCGACCGGTGAAGCAAATCCCAGCCTGCAGGGGTAGCGCTACTGAGACTTTTGCTGTTAGCTTGCTTGTTTCATCCAGTTAGTTGTATTTACAGCAGAACACCGTTATTTCCCGGGTGCCACTAGGCACTTCTCTTAGAAAGCTTTTCATGGAAAAAGGAAAAAAAAGTTTGGGGACCGCCGCCGGGTCCATTTGCTGCAGCACAGAGATGCGTCGCTGGCTTGGGCCAGAAGCTGCCGCTGGCACGAGGGCAGGTTGTTGAACATGGCATTCAGAGCATAATAAGTGCTGAAAGAAAAAGCTGCCTAGCAACCCTGCGGCACTGCGGAGCAGCCCTTACTGGGGCAAAACTTCATCATGGCTGACGGAGCTGCAGCAAGGCAAAGCAATTTTCTGTACCCTAATTAATCTAGTGCTCAGCTATTCATGGTGTGGGTTTTTTTTTGAGGGGGGGGGATTTTGTTTAGGTTTTGTTTGTTTAAAATAAGATTAATCATTAGAGTATACGATGGTCCAGATAATGTGATTTGAGAGAACAAAACAAAAGGAGACCTCGGCTGCAGAATTTTTCAGGCTCGCCCTGTGAGTGAAGAATTCGTCTGGCGCTGGGCCGTGCTGGAGAATGGCAGGCTTTGGCAGGCGCCGAGGAATTTCCTGAACTATGAAAGGAGAGCACTGGGCACAGGAGAGACCGCAGATAAGGCAGGTCTTAGAAAATGACTGAAAGTGGAATTCTTCCCTGGCAATTGGTTGTTTGATGTGGAAACCACCTAACTTTCTGACAGCCCAAGCGCAGCAAGAAGGCCAAGAAGGGGAGAAAAGAAATACGTAGAGGGGACTTGATGAGAAAGTGTTTTATTGAGAATTTAAGTGATTTTGGTAATATGCTCAAATCAGTCGTGTTTCATGAACTGTTGTAGCTCCAGTGTTAGCAGCTACAGCCTCGTTGCAAAAGTGAGATCACGTTTCCCTCAAAGCTGGTTATCCCTTGGTCTTCTCTAAATAACTACAGAAGCCTTAAATACAAGGGGAAACGCGTGATAGCCTGGTTTTCCCCCAGACGTAAGCCACATGGACCGAACTACTTGGTATAATTTGTTTGTGAAAATAAGGATAGGTTGGAGGGAAATCGAGTACCTGTGGAAGGTAGTCTGAAATGCGATAACTTATCAGTAGTTTTCCTGCTTTGGGAAATGCAGCTTTTGTTGCCAAACGGCTGGTGCTGTTTTCCTGTTCTTTAACCTCTGCTTGGCTCTAGTGGCTTAATGTTAACATGCAGGCATGAAAATATGTATTTCTTCTGGAGCTCTGTGCTTTCCTAGTGGAAAGTGTAACTTTGGAAGTGGACAGGAATTCTCTGAATGAAATTTATGTTTTGGGCTACCTCTGTAGGATTTCATGCAGAAGCTAAGCGCTAATTAGCATGTCTCATTGACAGATATAAAAGGAAATGTATATGATTTTATCTGGGGAACAAAACAACAACCATGTTTTGAACATGTGGCATACATTTGATTTCCTAGGAAGTCTGAAGACCTCAGTCTTCCACTTCTTACTTCACAGCTACGCCATCTCTGCTGCTGTGTGTCCACTCACCTACGCTGTCCTGCTTGTAAGTCTTCTGCACGTAGAATCACGGACTGGGCTGGGTTGGAAGGGACCTTAGAGCCCACCCAGTGCCACCCCCTGCCGTGGGCAGGGACACCTCCCACCACACCAGGCTGCCCAAAGCCCCATCCAGCCTGGCCTTGAGCACCTCCAGGGATGGGGCAGCCACAGCTGCTGTGGGCAGTCGGTTCTATGGTCTCACCGTCCTCCGAGTGAAGAACTTCTTTCTTAAATCTAATCTAAATCTCCCTTTTTTCAGTTTGAACCCATTCCCTCTTGTCCTGTCACTGCGCTCCCTGACAAAGGGTCCCTCCCTGGCTCTCCTGTAGGTCCCCTTCAGGTACTGGAAGGACGCCGTAAGGTCTCCTTAGAGCCTGCTTTCTTTATTTTACAGCTCTCTCTTTGTGTCACCTGGGTCTGTTCTGTTTGCTTTGCTCTGTTTTGTTCAATCTTACTTTCTTAGCAAAGCGTTGGTTCCAGAGGAGCAGCCGTCACTCTGCTTCTGCCTTCCTGTTGGTGCTGAGGTGTCAGTTTGGGCGTGCAAAAGCTGGCCTGCGTTGAAGAAGTTGAGATGTGTTGGCTACCCGTTAGTTTTCTATAATTCTGTACTTCCTTAAAACTAACCAAGCGTGTAGTTTCTTCTCGAAGGCAATTTCTGAAGAACAGTCATGAGAGATGGTGGGTGTCAAGGTCTTGACATAATTCATGCAAATACCCTTTTAAAATACAACTTGGAGCAGCACATCTCAGCCCTTCCTCTTTCCATAGCATTACTTTTCCTTTACGGTCTAAAACACGATGAGAATATCGAAAAGTAATCCAAAAGCAAGCAGAAGAGAGAGACCCATAGCTAATACTACAATTTGAGTGGTAATTTCTTCGTACGCTGAAGGTTACACATTGAGCTGTTTCCCTCACTACTCATTTGCCCTGGATATTAATTATTTCTATTTTCCAAGGCTAGGTGTTAGTGGTCATTTCTCCTGTCTAATTTCACCGCCTGCAGGTTCCTTCGGTGTTGGGCCGTGGACCTGTTTGTAATCACATTGCTTTTGTAAAACGGTAACTGTGGGAAGCAGTCACATCGTGGGAGCTGACTTTCTTTATATATAGATAGATCTCCTTATATGTATGTATAAATATATAAAAATTTGACAGAGACCCTCAGGGCAGAACTCATGCTGATAGCAAGGTGTCGCGTTCTGCTCACAGCGTTGTTCTGGGGAGACAGCCTGGTAAGGCTGGCAGCGGTGTCACTGATTTCTGTTCTGCCCCTAGGTCCTTTCCCACAACTTGTGCACAGTGTTAAATGTCCCCCACGACCCGGTGGCCTTGGAAGAGCACTTCAGGGATGACGATGAAGGACCGGTTTCCAATCAGGGTTACATGCCGTATTTAAACAAATTCATCTTGGAAAAGGTAAGTTGGGCGTTCTTGTGTTCCGCTTTTCCCTTTACCAGGGTTTGCGTCATGGCGTCTTTACGTCGGGTGTTGTCTTTACAGCTGGCCTTTGCTTGCGGGAAGCCTCCTGCCCTGAAGACCTTTGGTTGTGAGCGTGTCTGTGCTGGGCGGGGGCAGGTCTGCTGGGCCGCACCGTCTGTGCCTGCAGATGCCGGGGCGCACTGGGCTTTGCTTCTTTTCTCCCTCCCTGGTTTCTGTTTCCTGTAACATCTGGTGGTTGTCTGGGCTGTGCTCATGCAGAACCGTGTTCGTAAAGCACCACGTTTTAAAACGGTTTGAAAGCATCTTGGAGCTACAGGTTGTCCCGCCTTAGACTGTGGTCATAACAGAACGTTTCCATAGGCTCCTTTGCCAACAGGATGGGAAAAATATCTCCAATGTCTATTCATGAGGGATTTTAATAAACAGATCCCCCCGGATACTGACAGTGGGTAACGTCGGGGAGTGCTCTAAGTTTCGTCTCGCGAGTTCGTTTCCTTGGTGCCTGAGCACCCCTTAGTCTTCTGTGGTTGCACGTTGGGTGTTGTTCTGGGGGAAGCTCGGGAAGGCCAGCAGGGTTTCCCTCCCATCCTATTCTGAGTAGAGGCAATCACTGGGCCAGAGCTGACCTCCGGGAGCTGCATGTTTGAGATTAAGGTTAACATTCCTGAAAGTGAAAAACTGTCTTGCTTTCTTTCCGGCAAATTCAGCTGGGCAACTGGTCTGGACAACACAGAGCAGCCTGTGTGTGTACATGCTAGCTTCAGTACCGCTGATGTCTCCTAGGCTCGGAGGCTGACCCCAGAAACCCTCAAGCTGTGCTTTTGTGGCTTCAGGGATACACGGGTGGTTGCTTTCTTTGATGTTAAGTCCTGCTGCTGAAAAGTCCAGTGTGACAACTGAGGACTACGTGAGCTCCGTAGCCAAGTTTGCTCATTTTTGCTCTGCTTTAACCTACAGTTAGTACAGGTGAAAAATACGACATATCCCTGAGATGCGTTCTGTCACCCTGGAAACAGGAAAAGCTTCGTATGTCTTAAGATTTGATAGAGACCAAGCAGCCTGTAGACAAATTCAGGGGAGGGAGGGCGGGGAGGGCCTTATTTTCTTCTACGTGAAGGATTCCAGAGGCTGAACCACATTTTTTGTTAGTACCATCTGTAGGCAGTAGCAAGCCATCAAGTCGAATTTAAAAAAGGGGTGGAAGGCTTTTTCAAGCATAAGCATGCTTTATTGTTAAAAGGTATTCATAGGAAGAAAGTTACGGAAATGAGGAACAATTGGATTTATTAAATAATTTAATTTAAAAGTGAAAGACCTGGTTACATAAACCAGGTGGTGTGAACTTAGAGCATTTGGCTACTCTGGCTGTCTTCCTACCCATGGCAGAAGCACAGGACAAGCTACCTTGCTTTCTTATGAAAGGAAAGAGTGCGACTGTGTAGTTTTTTGTGTTTTTATTATTATTATTATTATTTTAATTTTTATTTATACCCTACTCTGGCTTGTCATGATTGCGTGATATACCAACAGCATTGGTTTATCGTAACTGTTAACTGAAAATGGCAGGGAGCAGTATTAAATTGCCTGCAACTTCCCATTGTTTAATCCTGACTAAATGTCTCAAAACAGTTTATATAGCTAGTATTAAAAATCAGAGAAATTCTTTGGACAGAAGGCTGCCTGTGTGGACTGGTTGTGGCATCACGTCTTTCCGAGATGACTTCACGTCAGGCCAAAAGACAGCACGCAGTGGGATGAGTCACTGACTCATGGCATGGCTCCTGTCTTCAGAACTAACAAACAAACAAACAAAAACAAACAAGAACCCCGTTCTTCCAAGGCATTGTCTGTTCTTCGAGATGAGATGGCTGTAGGACAGATGTTACTAATTCACATTGCTAAGGAAAGCTGCTGAAGAAAGGACCAGTACTTCACAAGCCCAGATGCAGAGGAAGTGCTCTCAATTTCCAGTTACGTATTTTCTGGTTTCTTGAGCAACTGGCTTATGAGGGAGCTTGATCTCAAGGCATTTTGCCTTAAAACGCCAGCAAAATATTTGAAGAAGGAATCCTTAGATTTCTTTTAAAAGAGATACGTAACTGTGACTCTAAGAATTTTGTTATAACTTTATTGGGTGGACTTTGTCATCTGTTGAAATAACCCCTGTGATGCTCTTAAATGCAATTGTCACTTTTTATATTCTTTAGTGCAGGCTTAACTTAATTTACTGTGCAAGAGAGCCTCGTTATATAAACCAAGTAATCATCAAGAAAGGCAAAATCGGCAGTCTGATGAGACAAATTTTCTTTATCCAAGTAGGAAAGTGGAATAAATAATTAGAATACCTCGTCTGACCGATGCGCTCCAGTGCCATGCTCCTTGTGACTCAGCAGACAGATACCGCCTGCACTGCTCGTGTCGCTTGGGCTCATAGCCGCATTAGATGCGGTCCGTTATTTACAGGGCACGTCTTTAATACCAGCTGGAGATGCTGTTTCCCTTTCGGTAGTGCTGATGGCGGTACCGTGCCTTATTTAGCAGGGAAGAGTCATAGTGGGGGCAGGCAATGCAGGGCATCATCTGAAACCCCTTATATTGTTATCTCGTCTTCCAGACAACGTAGCAAAAGCCATTTACATGACCAGTAAGTAGGTGTCTTGCCGGTACGTTTTGATCTCTAAGACCCTAAGCAGCTGGCAGCATCGGTTCATGTTGCACGTTCCATCATTCGGACAGATCAGAAACAAAAGCAGTACAGCCGCGCAGCTGTAGTGTGGGGTGCTGTAGAAGTTGCCAAATAACAAGGTGACTTCAAATAGTTTGGACAAACTCGGTAAAGTACAGTTAAAATCAGGTTCCAGTGCACAGGAAGAATCTCTTTGCAAGGATTCGTTCCTTCGTTAAGCAATGGAACTGTGTGATACTTGTGCGGGTTGCAGGCAGGCTGAGGATTGTGGCCGAATGGAATAGGAATTCTGGGTTCTCGCTTGAGTTTCCGAAATCTCCCATTTCAGTCTCACGTCAAGATTGCAGCAGCATACGATTCATTGTAGAGTCTCACAATAACTAAAGCCATTTGGGAAATTCTTCTTAAATTGAAATTCCAGGGTCGTCTTTGACCCGGCCTGTTTTTTATAAATACGTTTTGTCTGCGTCATTGAAAAGCAACACGTGTATGTGTTTACGACTTGGGGTTTTTTGGTCATCAGTTCCTCCCGTTTGAAAATCTTCTATTTTTACGGTTTCTTAGTTAAGCTAGAGGTACTTTTGCAATTGAGTTGAAGTATAACTTTAGCAACTGTTCACATATTTTACATTTTTGAAGCAGTTTAGAAATTATTCCTTATACATCCAGAGAGATTTTTCACCAGAGTAATTATTACTTCGGAGTCATTACTATGATAGTCACCTGGAGGGGAGCATTGCCAGCCAAGAAGCCGAAGTAGCCCAGCCGGTAGTTGTGTAGCATGGAGCTAGCTGTAAAGTTGATTTGGTTTTCGTTGTGGTCTTTTCTCCTTCCTTCCCCTTCCACCCTACACAAATTTACTTCAAGAATTGATGCACCAGAACTTCAAGAACTGATGTACCAGAAATTGATAGCATTGCTACGTGAAATTGTTCAGGGAAAATGTTGTCCTTCATTAAAGAGAAGTATTTAGTTCCACCCGCAACTCCCAGTAACCCCAGAACGATGATTTGGCAATTGTATCTTTTATTTAACAGCCAGCCAGTGATCATTTAGGGAAAAACAAACAAACAAAAGCAAAAAACACAGCAGAGGTGAGTTGGAGAGTTACTTTGGAGAGCTGGGCTTTGTGCGCTCACCTGATTGTTTTGTTCTGAATAATCTCTAAACAGTGTCCGTGCTCAGGATGCCACACGGGCACTCTTTACGAAGCCCCCTTCAGAATCAAGTCTGGATTCTGACGTAGAGGCACACGTCTGACACGGGACTGTGGCGTGGTGCGACCCAGCCAGAGCTGTCCTGAAGCCTCCCGCTCAGCTGCTGCCTATCCTGGTGGCAGTAAGCGCCGTGGGTGACTTGGGAGGTTCCCCACTCCATCAGCATCTGCCTCGCAGCGGTGCAACCACGAGGACGTTTGCAAGGTGGAAGTGCTCACCGTCCGGGCGAGTAAAGCTGGTTAGAAAGGAAGTCGGGTCTTGCCGGGCAGGGTTTGGGGGACAGGCAGGAAAAAACACAGGCAAAAGTAGCCAAGGCAAAAGTAGCCAAGGGATGAGGTGCTGGCAGACAGCAGGAGGGAGGAGACAACCTGCCTTCTAGCTGCTCTTCCCAAGGGTGTTTGTTTGCTTCGCCAACGCTCCATTTAAATGCTGTGCCCGCAGCCGCAGTGCTGCGCTTGTGGCTCCTACAGCGTCTGCCTCCTTCAGAGGACAGTCAGAGCGGGCCTCTTCCACTGGCACTTACACCGGTGGCAGAGTCTATGGTTTTAGTCCTGGAAACTGCACTGTAAAGTGCTGGTTGGCAAAGGCTTGGTTTCCTGTTGACCTCGGCCTTCTTTTTTTCCTCTACCCACATCAGTTTATCCGCTTCCTCAGTGTAACTTTGACTTAAGCCGCTGTGGCTCACCCTCCGTTATATCCGACCAGTTACAGGACTGGATAGGAAATCGTACGGCTTACGATGGTGTCCTTGCGGCATCCAGGCTTGGCGTATCGTAAGAAAATGGCAAAGAATACGACCAGTGTTGTTCCCAGGTGAGGTGCAAGACCCTGTTTCTTACAGGTGCTTTCCAAGATCTCAAGAGACTTCCATCACGGTGCAGAACACGTCTTCCTTAGTTTCACATCGGCGAAGAAATAGCATGGCCAAGCTACGGGGAGATAAATGTATTTGGTCTCTAACATAAATGAGGGTTTAAAAACAAAATAGAGGAAATGAAAGCTTTCGATATGTAAATCATCCACAGATGGGTATGTACAGACGCTGGGTATGGTAGGGGATAATACAAATGAGGAGCTTTTTTATCAGTAAAGTGAAGATCTGGGAGTCGGAGAAAAAGTTTTAGGTGGATTAATGTTCGAGAAAAATGATTACACGTTTATGAACATTTTCCTACAAGAGTTACATTTGAGTAATATCAAGTAGAAGATTAAAGGTCTTTTCCAGTTCCTGTTCCTGTATTACTTCTAGCGTGTCTACGTGTAGCTTCTGTTACAGCGGCTTCCAGATTTCCTACGTTGTGTCTTAGTGCTCGACTGGAGTGCAGCAGAAGGGCAGCTGGAGCTAAAGGTGTTTATGAAGATGGTTTGGGAGCTAAGGCTAATGAGCTAGAGGAAACACAAAATGCACTGTAGCCTCCTTCACATGCAGTCAGGGTGTTACTAACTCGACCAGAAACTGGAGCTTGGGTGCAGATTTTACTGGAAGGAATTCTGTAGTTTGCCCGGTGCAGGAAGTCGGCCTGGGCTGCGGCTGTGCTCTTTCTGGGCCTTGACGTTTCTTGCAAACCAGAATTTCCTTGGTGCTTTCAGTACGACTTAGTCTGTTAAACTTGGTCTGCCTGTTATCCTGTGCCATTCATGCGTATTGATTTCTTTTGTTCAATTTCTTCATTTCAGGTTCAAGGAAACTTCGACAAGGTTGAATTCAACAGAATGTGCTGGACTCTCTGTGCTAAAAAGAACCTCCCTAAGAGCCCTTTGCAGATCAGCGATGAAGATGCGTTTAAAGTGTGGGTTATTTTTAACTTCTTATCGGAGGACAAATATCCATTAATCATTGTACCCGAGGAGGTAAGAAACGAAAGCTTGTGCCGTTTCACATCACTTTGCTTAGCGCCCCAGCTGGGCTGTGTTAGTGGTTGTTACTCCCTAGAGACTTCAGAGCATTTTTTTCTCTTGATGTAAAACTTCGACTCTCCTCCTTTCATAATGTAAGGCCTCAGGTGCTTTTCTTTGTCTTCTGGGCTGCGTATGTGGGGATCCTGCAGGATGCTTTAGATGCTGATGGTTATTTGTGTCTGTCATTTAAACAGCCCGGAGCAGGTGGAACGTGCAGGCTGCCCCCCAGTACCCAGCTTATTTTGCAGTCTGTGACGACTGTCGGGTGCTGCGGTGGCCAGTTCCAGTACAAGCACTTGGAGCTGCTCAGGTTCTCATCTCCCTCACGAGTAGTACGTGTTGTGATAATTAATCACTGCGCTTGCCTATATGTGATTAAAGTTTTGCAGAGTTAGTACATCGGCGTGATTCTAAAAAAGAATTCTCCTCTCTGCTCTGTGCCAGCACGACTTGCAAGATGAATCTTTAGTCTCACGTCACCCTCCTGATAAAAAGGAGAAGTACAAAACTTTCGGATGATGCCTGCTTCTGAACAAAAGCGGCCACCAGCTGAATACTCTTGCTTGAAATGGTTGAAGGAATAGCCTGTGGTGAGCAAAATGCCAGGGAGATCTCTTTATGCCTTCAGTGCATGAGCAAGGAGGGGCGATACTCCAATAGGTACTTTAAACCTAAAGCAAGGTTTTGGAATCTTCACGCCTTAAAGCTTTTCCCCTGGGGAGGGGTGAGGCAAGAAGGAGAAAGATGAGAATTCCAGGCATGAACAGTCTTCTGCAAAACCATTTGCAGGAATCCCAGGGGTCAGCAGGACAGCACTGGAGTTACCAATTTACACATTGTTAGAAGTTTTTGAAAAGTTGGAGTCAGCCAGAGCGGCGTAACTGAGTGACTTGAGCTGATGTGCCAAACCATGAAGTAGAGGGAACGCCTTCTGCCCATCGAAATGAACCACTGGGTTTTGCCTGGTCACTTTCTTTTTCACAGGAGACTTTCACTCTGCTTATTTCTGGTTTTGCCAGACTGGTGATGATGGGGTCCTACCAGGCCTTCTTAGATTCCCGGGAGAAACAGGACAGCCTGCTCGCTTTCTTCTTGTGGTTGTTCTCAGTTCTAGGAGGTGGAGACCCCGTTTGTAAAAGCCAGCACAGCTCCTTTCTGAGTGCTGGCAGATTCGACCTTGGTAGGAGGTGAGAGCCACTGATGGCTGTTGAACCTGGGGCTCAGCTTCGCCGCCCACGTCTCTGGTTTGTCGTCGTGCTCTCGGTTGTGCAGCCCGGCGTGCCTGAGGGAGGCTATTTCACAGCTCCTTCTTTGTTGGCGTGGTTGGAAGCTGCCAGCTCTCAGGTGCTGGCTTACGACCCCTCCAGCAGGCCAGCCCCAGGCTGTGCCCCGTAGCAGGCCGGTGCTGGGCAATGGCAGCGTGCTGTTTGTTGGCAGTTGGCGCTGAGCACAGAGGAGGTTCTCCAGATTTTGTAGCTGCTGTTTTCTGCTTTTCTTCTCGTCCTTAACGCCTGTATTGCTCTTTAACTCGGATTATTTTTAAAACTCGCGGGTGGATCTATGTCTGCATGTCCTTGATTACGGCAAGATTAAATTGTGCAGTGCTCTTTGAAGAGCCCTCAGAGAGCCTGGCAAAGAAAGGCTGCTCTGTTCTTATCGTATACAATGCCTGCATTCACTCCTTAACCTTTTGCCTTAGACCACACAGGTTACGTAATCAGCCAGGGCAGGAACGCTGTCCTTTGAATGCACTCCTTTCTGGTTTGTCGGTCCTCCCGGAGTTGTCCGTGCTTCTGGAAAGTTCCGCATTGACTCACTCTTTTACTCAAAATTCCCAAAGTAAAGATGCGAAGTTTTACTTTAGGAGTGTTTGTCAATGTGGTGAGAGGTGCTTTATAAATACAGATGAGTACATATATAAATATATGTATACTGCTTTCTGAATATAGATACGTATATTGTTTTCTCTGTGTGACCTTCCGTATCTGCCTTTTAAGTTCTTTTGTTTGGTTTTGTTTTGTTTGAAATGTTACATCAAAACTCCAGGTTTCCAAGACATTTTTTGTGCAAACTTGCAATTTTCCTATTAATACTGAGGGTTTTCGTCTGCATAGATCTCTTTTCGATAGCATTCAGAGTGGTAGTGATACCTAAGCGAGGGATTTTTCTTTCCATTTACTTTTTATGCCTCTCAGGTTCAACATAAGGTACATATTTAGTCTTTACCACTTTATAGCATCGCCTGCCGCTCAATTAAAAGACTTCCACGTCGTGTACGAATGAGCTACGACGAGGGATTTTTGCAAAGCGTAGATAGAACAGATCGGAGGGTGGTGGAACCGTGGCTGTTCTGCAGTGTTTGTGTTTGGGTGAGCCAAATGTAAACCTCTCATGAATCACTCTAACTTCTCAGCCAGGGAGCAAGCCTTCCTCCAGCCCTGTTTGTTTCTCTTATCGCTGGCTGTGAGTATTGCAACATGCAGCTTACTGCAGTTTCTAGTTGGAGTCCTCTGAGTGGAATCCAGCTGTTCCACCGCTTCCCCCCACCCTTCAGGGAAACTAATTAGGAAACTTCCATCAGACTTCCAAGCTGGAGAGGTGATCGCTTTTTGTGGATGGCAGGATTGTGAGAGAGGGAACTTCTTACACCCCCAGTGAAGGTGTTGGTTCAACTTGACGTGGCTGTAGGGATGCCTCCTCTTCCTCCTCCTCAGAGGACCCGCTCCTTGAGATCTGTCTGCACATCTGATATTTTATTTTATTTTATTTTAATGAAATGAAATCTTTCTGCGCTCGTCTGAGCAGTCTTACCTGGAACACTCTGTGCCTTGAGTGCGATCTCACCTTCTTTGCACTGCTTTGACTGAAGGTTGACGCTGCTGTCTTTCCTTCGTACCCAGGTGTTGGTGAGGCAGCAAATTGGAAACTGCTGTCGCAGCTGCTCAAACAGAGTGGAACACAGTCGGCGTTGGGAAGTTTTCAGAGATGCAAGCCGAGGAGAGTTTTAGAAACTGAAAGCAAGGAAAGCAGTTGCAAAGAGGCAATTTAGAAGCAGTAGCAAGGTGGTGCAGGGGCCAGAAGCTGCCCCAGTTGCTCGCTTAGCAGAGGCTGGACAGAAATCCAGAGGCGGTGCCTGGCCTGGGCTCTTCGCCTGCTGCCGAAGGAGGGATGGAGGCCTGGCCTTTGAGGGGAGCGAGGTTAGTGAAGTCCAGCATGGGGAAGGGCCTGGGTCAGGGCGTGTGGTTTCGGGATGTGACTTTGTGCTTACGGAGAGGTGCCGGGTCACAGGCACGAGAGCTTGTGCCTCCAGGCTCAGCTGGTCACAGCCTTGGACTGCGCTGTGGCTTCTGCTGGCTGCCGGTGGGCAGCTGGCGGGAGAGCTGGAAAGAGCAGAGGTCCGCAAGCGTCTGTTCTGCAAAGGCATTCGTGTCCCTAGGAAATGCAAAATGCTGTCGAAGCTGAAAGCTCCCTCTCCTTTCGAGTGAGAAGCTGGGTTATGCGTGAAGTGAAACGTTTCTGTGAACTGAGCAAAGGAGGAATTTCAGAGAGGCACAGCTGGGCTGGAGAAGAACAATGCTGTGTTTTGTTTGCTTGAGTTACAATTAGTCCTGATGGACAGATCTCAGAATTAATATAATTCTTGGCTGACAACAGAACTGTGTCCTGTTGCAGTGGGCAGCACTTTCCCAAGCAGCCGTGTCGCTCCTGTGCCCAGAAGGCCAGAGCCCAGGTGGGAGCTGCTCCCCTCCCAACAGCTGGTCTCTTCCGCTACATCTCTGAAGTGCAGGCATCCAAATACGTGGTTCCTCCAGCTCTCACAGGGCTTACCCCTTCCACGAGAAGGTAAAAATTAAAAGAGACGTGGAGAGAACCGCTGGCATAAGAGGAAAAATATTTCTAGTCTGCCACGAGCCTTCCTTCTGTCTCCCCTTTTAGTTGCTGCAGTCTTGTTTGTGTGCTTTCGTGTTGTTTAACCAGACGTCTTCTGTTTCAGAAGAAGGTTTCCAAGCACTTCCCTTTTTTATTTCTGGACGTGTGACTGCAGCCCTGGGAATGCTTTATCGCCTGAAGCTGTGGTATGTTGTTAGCTGTGTTACAGGGCCAACCGTAATGGTGAAACTGGCCCGTGTGTGCGCCGCAAGCTGCACACCCGCTGTGTTGCAATACAGCATTTGCTTAACTTGTTTTAAGTAATCCGAATCTATTTGCTATCTTTGCTTTTCAGGCCTGGCTTCTTGAGGAAGCAGGATTTGTACCGTCATTTTCTGTTCATCCTCCAGCCTTCAGCTGTACAAGCGTGGCATTTCTAATCCTTCCACTTCGTACAAAGAGGATCCAAGTCTTGTTTTTATTATTTTTTTCTTGGGCTGGGAGGTGGAAGTCTAAAGCTGACCAGTGGTGGTTCCTCTGGAGGAATTATTTTTTGCAGAAATGTTTTCTGTGACCACTTTTGCTTTCTTGGTTGCATCCTATCTTCAGAAACTGATACAATGAACAGAATGCTGGGAATTGAACCTTAGCCATTCAGAACTAAAACCCAAACTGATGCAACTGGAATAAAAGTTTTGTGTGTGGTGGTTCTGACCGGTCCTCCCGCTGGGCCAGGTTACCCAAAGCCCCATCCAGCCTGGCCTCGAACACCTCCAGGGTTGGGGCATCCACGGCTTCTCTGGGCAAAGAGAAACCTTTGACTTGTATCACTTCTTCCCATTTTTCCTTGGCTGCTGTGAAAGCTGAGAGAACTCTCAGCCCATGCAGCAAGTTGTCCTTAGGACCTTCTTGGGCACCGTTTTTTGAGTTGATCTTCATTATGCTATTTAATGTTAATTTCAGTTTTTTTTTAAAGTTTTACACTGGATGGTGACCACAGTTTTTTCACAAACTGTTGTTCCAGAGTAGTAGTTACCTGTGAGGTTCACTGAATTCCCTTACGGGGAGTTTGTTGTGGTTGTTGGAAAGGCAGAACCAAGCATTTGACTTGTATTAGAGTGTGTGATGTTCTGATGGGGTGGTGAAAGGGCTCGATGAGCACTGTGAAATGGGATATAAGTGCTTTGGTGTCTCTTGCCCAGTAACGTGTGCTTCCACATGATTTTGTACGATGTGGATTTTTAAACTTTTTTTGCATCTGCGCTATTAATATCACAAACCCTATTTGAATAGCACGAACCAGAATAGTCTTGTCTGACATGCTCTGCTGGGCATGAAGGCCTCCTTGATGTTATTTTTCCTTTTTCATTCTCTAAGAGATCCACTTCTATATCAGAAAAATAGGTGAAACATCGGTGGAACTTCATTCCCCGTGGCGAATAGTGCCAGGAATATCTGGAAGGGAAAAACCAATAGGTGTTGAAACACGGGAGAAGGAAAACCGTCCTCTGGAAGAAGGTACCGAGCAGGTTGCACAGCTTGCGTTAAAGAGCCTCTGCTCTTTATGTTCTTTTTCGTTTCCTCCTAAGTTCTGGCTGAAAAACGTTGGTTTGGCGTGGAGTGGGTTTTCCATGCCGCAGAGCCGGTTGGTTCCTAACAGTGGGTGCAACGTCAGCCCATGAAATGAAAGCCCAGCCGTGTGACGTCTGTATCGGTGAGCGAGGTCCTGTCGGAGTAGCAGCAAGCGTTGCTTCGCAGTTGCTTTTTAACGCTCTGCTTCGTAACCACAAGAGCAGATTATGCGTGAGCCAGCAGGCTTAATTTGGCAGTTATTTGCTGAGTGGACGTGTCTCTGTGGAGGAGGGGAAATGTCCCTTGCTCTCTGAGGTTCCTCATTTGAGCACGTAATGAACGGTCTCTTGTTTGCTTCCATATTTGCCAGATCCAACTTGCTTGTACTCACCTTGCACTGACCCGCACGTACAGCCCGCCCCGACGCGCGTTGCTGTTGAGCAGGCACATCAGGTGTGATTCGTACGGAGACTTTGGTTAGCCCTGTGCTTAGCTGAACAAAAGGTAAAGCTTGAGATGTTTTATTTCAAAACCTGAACTGCAACGTGCACGAGTCCCTTTCGCGTAAGACGAGTTAAGACCTCTCGTTATTTTAAAATACATACTTTAGTGGGATTTTATGATATTTTTGGTGACGTTAGTCACCTGTAGATGGGAGGTTAGCAGACTAAAATGCTAAAACCTCTTCCGATAATTGAAATAAAGGTACACAAATTACGTAAAAGTAAAGAACATTTTTAGTGCGTTATATTTAGTGCGTACTTTTAGTGCACGACGTGATACCGTGTAATAGCCAACACGTCTGCACAGTTTCGCATTATTTCTTTTCCAGACCATTCGTTTGGTATGTGTGTGGTTCATATGGTGTGAGCGAAGAAGTGAGAAAAATATCTGTTCACGTATGGTTTTCTTGTTGTTGTTCCTTCCTCGGACAGTGAGTCCTAGTACTTGGAAATAAGTCACCAGAGCAATTTGAGGATCTCGTGCCTCGAGGCAGCGAAATAGGTTGTGAAATCGGAACAATAAGTTTTTTTTTAATTACTATCTAGCATTTTGGCAAGTGCAACACCTTCTTAATTAAGCCTTAGTTATTGTAGCTTCCCTTTCATCCGAAGAACAGAATCGTAGTTCAGAATTCGTACTGCTCAGGGGGACAGAACAGATCTCAAATGTCAGAAAAAAAATGTCCTGGATCGATTATCATTTCAGCTCATCGGTATTTGGGTTTGTTTGGAAACAAGTTCACCGTGCTACTGTTCTGGCATGCTGTGAAGGTTTTGTTGTTGCTACTTGTTGTAGTTTCCCTTTCTATAACATTTGGAAGTAGAAAGTATGCTGCTTCCTGCCTTTGACGGAAGGCTGGGGATTTACGGTGGTTACTGCTCGGAAGCCTTAGATTAATTTCTTAACGTAAGGATGTCGGAAAGGGAAAACCAGCCAAGCGTGTTGAAAGCTACTTAAAGGAATGGAGTACTGAATTTTACAGACCTAACCAAGTTTTACGTTGGCCTCCTGGGAGGGCGTGCCGAAACATCCTGGTTGCCACCCGGCTGCTCTCAGGAGCCCGCGCGTGGAAGCGCTGCGAGGCTGGGCCGCAGGCCATGCTCTGCCGCGAGCAGCCCCTGCCAGCCCCGGGGCCGCTTGCCAGGGCACGGCCGTGGCCCTGCAGGGCTGGAAGTCACCGCCGGGGATTCCCACGGACTTTGTGCCCTGCGGGACTTGCGCTTGCCTACAGTTGCTGCTTCCGTGAAGGCCCCTAGTCGAATCGCGTCTCGGCTGGTAAGAACTGCACCGGGAGCTAAAACGCTTACCTTCCTTACTTGGCGAAGCCGACACAGAAAGCTACAACTTCTGCACACACCCCAAGGGCCCGAGCTGTGCCTGGCTAGTGTCTGCTCTGAAGGGGCTCCTCAGGAGGATGCGAAGGCGTGCCTCCAAGGGAAAGGCGCATCCTGCCAGCGGGAGCTCTCCCTCCCGGCAGCGCCGTGGCTTTCGGTAGCTCCTCTGTTTCGCCGTGGCAGCGTTAATCCCCACGTGCTGTCAGAGTAGGGGCGGTAAGACTAAGAGTAGTTACTGAGCTGAAATAGTAGTGAAACCTCAGCCGGCTGTAGAAGGTGAATTTCGGGTTTGGTAATTTACTGCTCTGTGAGATGAGCGTGTTCTGGTTGCGTGCTTCGTGATCACGGACGTGAGGGAAGAGAAGGGATTTGCCTGTGCTAGTTGTGAGAGCAGCAGCCACAAAATCAGCGCGTACACTGCACCAAAAGCTCGAGGCTCCACAAGTCCTTGTCGTGAAATGTGTCGGGGGAAAAACATCACTGTGTTTCTTTGTAGTCCCAAACCTCTCACGTAGAAGAGATTGCCGAGTGCTCAGAAGCCTGCTAGGCCAGCTGAAAGGTGACTGAGCTGTAGCTGAAAAGGTCATCTGTTCTGGGGTGGGACATCCCTGGCTCTCCTGGCTGGGGTTTCCCTTAGCCCTAGGAGGAATTGCGAGCTGTTCTCAAGCAGTGCTGAGGAACAGAGGTGAAGCGACATCGGGGTGAGAAAAACCTAGTCCCGGAAAGCATTCAGGTGCCACCGTTTTCCAGTGAGGCACATTCACACCATCCACCTGAGTCATTTTTGATAATGGCTTTCAGACTCCTGAGTCACTTAGTGTTTCCAAAACCATACCTAGCACAGGTAAGCTGAAAGCGGACCGGACCGTCCGTCAGGGCTAACGTTCAGAAACACAGCACGTAAAGAAATGGACTCCTTCCATGTACGCAGAGAGCACCCGAAGGGATCGTGCTGCCTTCCCTCCACCTCTGCCTTACAGCATGCGGTTCCTGCCCGGGAGGGATGCAGGGAGCTGGGATGAAGGCCCGCAGGGACCCGCAGGGACGCGGTTCTGCTCCGGCCCTCTGGGGAGCTGGGCGGGAAGCGGGTGTGCAGCGCGGGGTCACCGAGCGCTCGGCTCAGCCCTCAGAGGGCCCAGAGGCTGCCAGCTGGCTGCAGAGAACTGTCGGGTGGTGGTGTGCAACCCCACGCAGCGTGATTCCCTGCAGAAGCTGGTGAGGGAACAGTCAACTGTCACCCAGACCCGCAGAAGGTGACACTGGCTTGGTCTGCCTGCAGCGCTGGGTTGAACGCTGCACTTGGTACCGTATGAGCTCGCTTACAGAAACTCACAAGTGTGGTTTTTACTTTGTAAGTGGTTTTTACTGTGTAGATGTCGTTGTAGAAAGGCTCTCACTAATGATTTTGTGTAAAGCCCCGTGCGTGAAGCCGTAGATGGACTTAGTTTAAAAACATTGTGGTGTTCAAAGAGCAGAGTGATGAGTTTAAAAACGGATTTAAAGAAAAGAAGAAACCCAGCTGTCTATCCGTCTTATACATTCTTGCATTTGTTTGAGTATCGTTGTTAGAAGTACTGCCCTGTGGTAACGTGTACCGAATGATGAAAGATTGAAGGAGGAAAGAGTTCATTTTGGAAACAGTAAAAGCAGAGGTTCCTTTGCTTCTCTTGGTACCTATGCCAGCGTTATGTCCGGTGTTGGAGTGGCTGAGAGCTGGAGAAGAGGAGCCAGGTGGTCATAGACCGGTGGTTTTTCATTTTGCTTCTTCTCCAGACTGCCACCTTCCTGTTACTGTTTGTAATTTGTTAGCTTTTTATTTCCCACAAACACTTCTTGAAGCTTCCTGCTTTCTCACACCCTTGTCGTCATGGCTTGGAAGGTGCTGCAGGGAAGGTCCTATGTGTTCTGTAGGAATCTGAACACTGCCAGAGGCTCACAGGTTTGATTCTTCACCATGAAGAGAGTAGCTGCAGATGGGCTTGGCAGTCAAATTTCAGCCGAGACAGAAGGCTACAGGAGCCTGAAGTCTTTGCTAGTCAAGGTATGCACATTCAAGGGCCTGAACGTGAACACAGGAATCTAGCTGTAAGTGACAGCTTCTAGAAGCAGCTTAGTTTGTAGCTCTGAAACACTTGATTTTCATGTCTGCTGAAAATGATTAATTTCTGTGTGTATTTCTATACAGATCGAATATTTACTTAAAAAAATAACTGAAGCGATGGGAGCAGGCTGGCAGCAAGAGCAGTTTGACCACTATAAGATTGCTCTCAACACCAGCCGAGAAGGTCTTTCCGCGTGGGAGCTGATCGATCTCATTGGAAGCGGGCAGTTCAGCAAAGGGATGGACCGACAGACAGTGTCAATGGCAATTAACGAAGTCTTCAATGAGCTCATATTAGATGTACTCAAACAGGTAAGAACCACTGAGAACTATGTTTGAAAATAGAACGAGTTCCTGCATCATTACAGAATGTTAAACTCGTGCTGATACACCTTGTGTATTCAGCCTGGCCTGTACAAAGAAGGGTACTGCTCCAGCTGAAATGTTTGCTTCTAAGTCGCTCCAGGTGTAGCAGGGCAAAAACTTGCAGAGGAGCTCCAGAGCTTTCTTCTTCCTTGTTCTGCTTAGCAGGTGCCTTGGCTAACAACTTGTACTCAAACACAAAAAGTCATGCTGGCCTTCATATTCATAGCAAGTTCCTGTCGGTCTCTGGCTTCTCCAGGTTTCCAGTGGCAAGATTATCAGCTTAGTAATGGCTTCGAAACTGCATTTCTTTTATGGGAAATATAAATACCTCAGGGATCTGTGTGGTCACAGCAGAGCCTCCTTAGATAGCCATTTGAAAATGACTTTTACCTGATGAGAAGTGTTTTTCATCTGTGATTTTTTGGCTTCGAGGAGAGGAGGGAAAAAAAGGGTTTCTTGGCAGGCTTCTGAAGAAATCATCAGAAGGTCTTGGAACAGGAAATTCCTTCAGAATATCCACGGAACAATGCAGAGGTCTATTTTTGTTAAGTCCTGGTTGCTTATTGGAGGTGAGGGCTGGGGTGGACTCACACACAGTCACTTGAGTGCAAAATGAAGTCATCCTGCCGCACAATACCACGTAAATAAAATAACCTGTGTCATATCAGTCCTTCCACTTGAAAATTGTAAGGAAATCGGATTGCTTTCCGGTTTTAAAAGAGCGTTGTCTCTCCCTCTCCCCCCCTTTCTTTTTTTTTGTCTCCTTACTTTCCTCTTTGGGTGGCTGGGCCTCTTTCTCAAGGAATACTGAGTGCCTTTGATTAGTTCCTTGACACTTCAAAAACAGCCTGTCAAGGTTTGGCCCAGCGCCCCTCGGGCAGTCACTGGCCCGACGGAGGAAGGAGCTCCGTTCGCCCAACTCGTTCAGTCACAGCTTGTTCCCCGACAGCTTCGTGATCGACAGAATCGCCCTGGTTGTTGCACTACCCGGTGGCTTCAAGGTGTCAGTCAATGGCAGACGCCACGGTAGCCAAGTCTCACGCTACCCCTCTTGCTGTGTGCTGGTATCCCGGGTCTCTATGGCTGCGGAGGGCAGAAGTCATAACTAAATTTGTCATACTTCAGCTTCCTGAAATAAGCGTCCCTCATGAGAGCTGGTTTGAGAATATCCCCCGAAACTGTCAGAAATGAAGCTGATGCACAGAAATAATAGGTGAGGATTCTGCAGAAACTGTGTGGGGGAAATACCGGTGTGGCTCGGCTTTGAAAGAAGGTTGTCTCGGTATGTAAGCAAGGGGAAGAAAAAAACCTGATGATGACCTTGAGCGTGCGGGGCGTGGAAGAGCGAAGCTGTGGGAGTCCTTCACACGCCCTTGCGACCACCCAGACCTCGGACCCAAGTACGGAGGAGGCAAAGCGAGCTGTTTTGTGCATTCCTGTCCTAGAGCAAGGAGGTGGAACAGCAAGGGAATAGGCACGGCCTTGGCTCTGGCCTCGTTTAGCGAGCTAGAAGAGCAGAGCGCAGCTGAGCTGTGTGTGTTGGGGGAGGGTTTTCATTTTCTGTGTCTCCGGTTTTGTTTTTTAAACAAACAAGCTCCTCCAACTGTTCTGATTCTTTCCCTCAGGCCGATAAAGAAAGACACCTCTGGTTTTGTCACCGCACATCTGTTTGCTTATCTGCAAAATGGCTATAGCTAAGAGACATTAGAGAAAAATGTTTGTGGTCTCCTTTCCAACTTTTCCATCCTCTTAACCTGAAATATTTTGGGTGCAGTGCTTTCTGTATAGTTTTTTCATAGTTTTATCAATATAGGTGGTCCAATCCCAGCTGAAACTGAAACTTCTTTACCGAAAGGGTTGTTAGACATTGGAACGGGCTGCCCAGGGAAGTGGTTGAGTCACCATCCCTGGAGGTCTTTAAAAGACGTTTAGATGTAGAGCTTAGGGATAGGGTTTAGTGGAGGACTTGTTAGTGTGAGGTCAGAGGTTGGACTCGATGATCTTGAGGTCTCTTCCAACCTAGAAATTCTGTGATTCTGTGATTCTTTTGAAGTTAGGAGTCTAACGAACTACGCAAGCAATTGGGGAATGTTGTTCCAGAAGTGTCAGTTATAGCTGAAATACCTGCGAGCTCTGAAGTGCCCGAAAGAGAGACCAACTATTGTATCATTCCCTGTGCACCCTCTTTTCCAGGAGATGGCTTCTGAATTGCCATCACTATACTGGATAAAGTATAAAAGGGTTACTAGTACACCTGCACTTAGTATCAGTGCTTGTATTTTAGACTATATTCCATAAACGTGGATGATTTGATCATGACACCTGTTATCATTACAGATTATTGCAATCTTAATTCTTTGTATAAAGCTCTGTGACAAAGCGTGGCCTTCTCTTCCTTCTTCTGAAAAACTTTCTAATAGCAAGATTCAGGACTCGCTTATAAGTGTTCCTCTTTTCTGAAAGATGACGGAATCAACGTTCTGTACAAGTGAGATACTGTGAGTGGAACCTTGACGTCACTTAAATCAAGGTTCTCTTCAGGCAAAATCCAGACTTGCCCAGTGTTGCTGTCTCCCATCCAATGAAGTCACCAAGAGAATGGTTCCGTTCTCAGTTTCTCTGACGTTCTCGTAGAAGCAGCTCATGTGGGACCACTTCTGTAGCAGGGTAAAGTCAGCGAGTGTCGGGACAGAGGTCGGGACAGGACAGAGCTGCTCTTGCTTTGTACCTGGGAACGTGCCCCAGCTAGTGTCGAGGTGGTGATACGGGGTGTCCAGGTCCATACCTATCACTGGGGTGTGCATCCACACAGGGCTGATAAATATATTTTTATAACATCTGTCATTAAAGCAGTAGCCGTGAATTTCAGTGATGGCAAATGTCTACTCGAATGAAGAAAATTAAATAGTAAAGGTCATCGAGGAGGACCAGAGAGTCATAATAGTGGCTTAATACTGGCATAATAATAATAGTTCAGTTAGCCCTGTTACTTAAAAACCGGACAGAAGAACAGTAGCTGGTTTCTCCAGGGCTAAACAATACCAGTGTGCTGGTATTAGGAATGGAAATGTGTAGGGGAAGCCTGTAGGGCCTTGATCTAACTTTTCTGGGTACTCTGCTGGCCCTTCAGGCCACCTAACGAAAAGACCAAGAGATTCAACACAGGCCAAGCATTTCGGCTGATTTTTTTTTTTTTCCCAGGGTTATATGTTGAAAAAAGGTCACAAAAGGAAAAACTGGACAGAACGGTGGTTTGTACTAAAACCCAATATCATTTCCTACTATGTAAGTGAAGATTTAAAGGACAAGAAGGGAGACATCATACTGGATGGCAACTGTTGTGTAGAGGTAAGAACAAAACAAAAAACCAAGAACCAGCCAACCATGACTGTCTCTAAAGACAGGAATTTATGCTTTTTTGTGAGCACAGCAGACCTCCTGAGAGCTTTAATTAGCAGAATGATTTATACTTTAAATGAAACAGTCCATACCCGCTCTTTTGATAAACGTTATCAGTAGTGGTATTTGTAGATACGTAAGAGGGAACTGCAGAATACGGCTTGAGAATATAACTTTAATGTTTGTGACAATAATCCTGTTATCCATTCCAGGCATTGCCTGACAAAGATGGAAAGAAATGCCTTTTTCTCATCAAGTGTCTTGATAAAAGCTTCGAGATCAGTGCGTCTGATAAAAAGAAGAAGCAGGAGTGGATTCAAGGTAAGGCTCCAAAAATTTTCAAGTCCTGTCAAAGGAAGCTGGAGTCTTACAGAAGTGCTTTCCTCAAATGTAAAATTCTCAGTCTTGTGATTTTTGGTATTTCCATTTTGTGCACATGGGAAGTGATCTTTTAAGGAACTGGCGATTCAGGAAGGATCCACGCAGTGGGAATCAGCTTCTTTCAGGCGGGTGCCTCAATTTAAGCAGCCAGTAACCAAAATGAAACTGCTATTATTGTTTGCTTTTTCTGTATGGCTGCCCATGTGGGAAGGGGCAGGGAATACACAGAAAATTGACAGTTCGGGGAGAAAGGGAAAGCTTGTTTAGTTCAGCATCATAAATTGGCTTTAATTTTACGGTTTTGCTTGAGGTAGTGTGGGTTGAACTGAGGATAAGGCTGCAACTGGGGCTTCCTTTTCTGTTACCACGAAGGAGTTACTCCTCCTGTGAGACCTTCCCAGGTAATATGCTGAATGATGGTCACGTGCATCTTTTGCAGGGTGAGGTAGAAGCCTTTGCAAAGCCATTGTTGCCAAGACCATTGAAAAATGTACAACCTTTTAATATTTCGAGCTGTGTGCTCCCGTTCACACAACCCTTCTTACCTGAAGCACGTACTTAATTGCACCAATCTGATGTATGAAGAATCGCTTGATTGCAGAATTCCCAAATGAGATTTTTTCACAGCAGTGGCAGACGAAGCATCGACTACTCCTCAGCATTGCTGTGTATTTCCTTACTTGAATATAAGTAAATGAGAACTTTTTAAACTGGGAGAATGTTTTTCTTGTGAATAACAGTGAGAATAAAAAGGGTTTAAGGTTGGTTATAATAGGCGCAGCTGTTTTTTGGATAACGTCTACTTCTTGATTCGAGTCACCGAATCTAGGGAGTGGGAAATCTTGAAGTTGTTTTTGCATAGCTAGGCATACAAATGGTTTGTATGTCCACTGCTTGTTCAAAATCAATATTGGAATTGGCAGAATGCGTTGGAATTGCCAGACCTTGTGGCACACAGACCATTGAAAACTAAGTGTCTTTTACTGGTGGTTTGTGCTGACAGCCAGCCTGATGAGAATTAGGAGAATCAACAAGTTATTTCTGGTTTAAAAATACACGAAAAACAAACCAAAAAAAACAACACAGGTATTCGTGTACCTAGGCTGTCCAGAAAGTTTAGCATTTTTCTTCACTGGGGTTCTCTTACAGTTCCTCTCCCTTTGCCTTGCATGATCCCTTCCAGCCATACAGACCACTGTGAGCCTGCTGAGAGCAGGGAGTCCTCCGCCTCACAAAGAAGCACGCCAGAAACGGAAAGAATTACGCCAGAAGCTGTTAGCTGAGCAAGAAGAGTTGGAGCGGCAGATGAAAGAACTGCAAACAGCCAACGAGAACAAGCAGAAGGAACTAGAGACCGTGAGAAAGGTGGGAGTACAAGCTGCTGGCCTTCACGCTTTAAGCTCAGTCTCTGTGGTTGAGATGGGCTTCTTGAAGTATATTTGGCGTCTGTTTCCTGTTCAGGTGTTCAGACACACGAAGCAAACTCCTGCAGAGGAGTTGAACTTACGTCAGCTCAAGCCCCTAAGTCAATAGGTCTGCTGGGTCAGCTTGCCATAAAGCCTGAAGCTCTGACTGTAGCAGCTTCTAAGGGCTGATCAAGCGGCCTTTGGGGTTAACTCACCTGGCCCAGGCCTGTACATAAGAGGGTCTTGTGAAGCTAGTGTGAAGGAGAACTGCGACCGTGTTGTGGATGGGGTTCAGGGACTGGGGAATCTAGTCTTGGCAGTTACTCATGATTGTTCGGTTGATTCTTTTTTTTTTTTTCCTCCTCCTGTTGGGAATGTCTGCCGAAACTGGGGCTTTCCATTCAGATTTTCTTAGGTAGTTTTTCCAGAGTTGTGGTTTGAACTGTGTGGTGGAGGAGTCTCGTCATACGGACGTAGTTTTCAGAGGTATAAATTGAAATTACAGAGAATCCAAAGATGCACATTGATGTTTGTGAGTAGGTATTGGCATAATTTTATTATGGTAGTTTGGGAGAGACTTGTAGAGCTGAGAAACACACCAACCATTTATAAACCGTTTAAATGTATGTTCCTTGGAAACACTGAATTGACTTCTAGAAACCTGAACACTGCACTAGAAATTTCTGAGTACTAGCAGAAGACTCTCAACAAATTAATTTCCTCGTAGATGGGTTTTATCCTACATCTAATGACCAAAGGTGCCTTTGCTGCAGCTGCGCGCTCTAACAGGAGACTGAACATGATGGAGCTTTGTATGTTGGAATAAGTGGTGCCTCTGTAATAGTTCTTCACGGAGACTTTATTATTCAGATACACTTCCCACCTTCTATTGCTGTGATACCTTGCAATGAGGAGGGTGTATGGAAATAGCCTTGAGTGCCATTAAACTCCTCATTGCTGCCTAACATCTTGGCTGCTGAGCAGAGGCCCTGCTGCTGGAGCAGTCCCCATCTATGCTCTATGCTTACTCTAGAGTCTTTTGTTCACTGTCTTCCTAAATTCATTCTTTTTTCCTTTTGCATTCCCATTTAGGACAAATCTGCCTCTGTGCTTGAGTTTTTCCTAAACGAAAAACGCTAGCTAAAGCACTGGCTTATTTGAGGAAAAAAAAAGGCAACAAACCAAAAAAACACTACAAATATCGTGAGAACGTGTTAAAGGTGCTGAGTCTAGAAAGCAAATGCAAATCACCCAAAATGTATCTTTGGTCTGACAGTGGGGAAAACATTTTTTATTTAATTTTAGCACCTATATTCTACCATGTGTGTAAGATTCATAATGCAAAATATGCTTTAAAGGGTAGCCTGTGTTTACCTACATGTTACTGGTAATAATGCCTGTTAACAGAAATCATAAGGATGGCTTTCTGTGTTGAGTTTACTTCATGGAGAGAAAGTGGGGGAAGATGACATGAGAGCAACCCCAAAGGAGCAGTAGGATGTTGACAGGTGCCAGGGAGTGTTGCTGAAATCACAACAGGTAAACTACAGGGAGGAAGATACTTTAGTCTCTGACGTGAATTACTGGGGAGCTGCTATGCTGGAAGAATTTAAACTCTTTGAGTTGTTGCTGTTCTCTTTTGTTTTTGTTTTTTAAAAAGTAATCTTCAAGGAAAAGGCTGTGTAAGTGGCTCAGGAAACTGTAAAGTGCAGTTTGCTCCTGGTAGCTGAGAGCCAGCACTTGCACAGCAGCTGCCGAAGTGCATCCCAAGACTGGCTTTTATCTTGGTAGCTCCTGCACTTAAAAATTTCAGAAGAATAAGCTCCTTTGTCTAAAATAGTTGTTTTTTTCATGTCTTTAAATGGAATTTTGAGATACGCATGCTGAAGAGACTGAAAGGTAAGTTTTTCATACCAAGAGAGCATGCACAAGCCTCGTGTACTCGTTCAATTTGGAATCTTGAATAGAACTCAGAGACTGTGCTAACTTCTCCTGCAATTGTGTTCTTGTTGACACCCCCGCTCCCCCCCAGCCAGTCCTCACATTTTGCAGCTTCTCCCTAGCTGTCATGCTAGCCAGTAACCTTACCAGCCAGCACCTGCTGTGCTCTGACACAAACTAATCAGGAAACTGCTGATAAGAGGGACAAATGTGTATCTCCTCGTTGAACTGTCTGGCAAAAGCCTGGCACCCGCTCTTGCCGGTTACCGCAAGGGGTCATTTGCCACCTCAGTTCAGTATTGGCAATGTTTATTTAATTTGAAGGTGGGGAAGGAAATCAAGAGGAAATTTCACTTAAATAGCATCTTAGGTTTGACCACAATTACGTGCTTACCAATTACAGAAGAGGAATAATATTGCTAAAAGACTTGGGAGCGAAATTTTTAGCCTTTCAAAGGAGAATACTTCTGTACTATGTTCTGGGGCTTAAAAAGAGAAACTAGGAGCCTTCTTCCCTTCTCCCCATCTATTTTAGGCTGGAATGGGATTAGCACTTAAAGGAATTACTTCTGAGTTTTGGCTTGGCAGTTTTAGTTGTTTAGGTCTCTGATTAGTTCACATAGGTTGTGTGAGAGGAAAATGAAGTGTTGGACCTTCCCAAATGCTGAAAAAGGATGGGCGTCCCTCTCTTACTGAGGGGCTGTGGAAGCAAATTCACCAGCCAAATTCACCGTATTACAAAAGGGTGCTTGTTTTCTGTAAAGAATCTGATCTGTGGAAAAGTCAGTAAAAGAATTATTTTGTTTTCAGTACTGTTAATGTTTTGACTGGAACTTGCACATTTCCAACCCTCTAAGCATTCTGAACACACACTGTCGAAGCTTAGATGAAAGGGAAAAACGCAATGGCTATCTCTTTATGTGTAAAATCAAGATGCAAAGAAATGTTAAATAAGTTGCAAGAAGTCATGAGGGCACCAGCAGCTGTTCACATGTCTGTAGTTGTGAGGATATTTTCCCCCCCTAATGTTCAAGTGGTAATTACTGACTATAATTTCATTTACCTTACATGGCAATTTAGGGGGTGCTAAAGGGATGTGATTCACGTTAGCACAATTACTTTATTATAGTCAGCCTTTGTGGCACTTCTGCATTCCCATGGCAATTTAGCATGTCTCACTTCTGTTTCTGTATGAACACTATATATGCTGTCGTGTGTTCACTGTTGTTGTAACTCTTGTGCAGTCCTGCCTGCATGGAATGTGGTTTTCTGTAACCGTTTTTTTATCCTGTATGAGACAGAGGAGGAAACAGTCATTTCTATTGGTTTTACAAAGTAGAACTCAAAGGAAACTTGGAGGAAATCTGATAACTGATTTTTTTCATTCGTAAATTGAAAATTGTCTTGCAATAAGACTAGAAGTTTTATTTGGAGATTGACAGTAACCTCAGTTTTTTTTTTTTTTTAAAAAAACAATTGGCACACTTCTAAAAGCTTCTTCCTTTTTTTTTTTTTTTTTTAAATAAAAATAATTAAATTCAATTTCCCTAAAATGGCTTAGGTTTTTACAGCTTGTTTTTTCCTTCTTTTCTTGATCCTTCTTTCTATTCCAGCAACTGGAAGCAGCAGCTGCGCGTGCTGCAGAGGAGGAAAAGAAAAGACTTCAGACTCAAGTAGAATTACAAGATCGCTTCAGTCTGGAGCTGGAGAGAGAAAAAATGGTGAGTAGCACACATGGCTTTTTGCTGTAATTCCACACAGTGAGCAGTGCTTTCAGCCATGACTTCCCTCATAGGCAGTCACTGAAAGGTTTCAGCAGAATTTGCAGGGAGTGCAGTCTGCATTACATTTACTAGAGACATGAAATGTATTTAGTAGTGAAAAAAGCATTGAAACACCCTGTCTACAATTTGTATGGCATTCAGAGCTTAAATATTATTGGAAAATCATGGACAGAATGAACTGTTTACAAGATAAAACACAGTCTGAAGTTCTCGTTGCAGTTTTCAGGGATGAAGAACTTGAGACTGGTATGTGCTATATGAATATACAGAGTGAACATAGGTATAATCAAAGTGCATTTTAGGAATTTTCTGAGTTGATGATATTCCCCAAACCGTTCTTTTTTGTACTGTTTGTTCTGTTGTATTCATACACGTGCAACGTTAAAGCAAAACTGCAGCTTTGAAATGCTGTTATCATGCCAAGGATTTATAAAACAACTAATTTCTGCTCTTCAAGGGTTTTGTCGGGTATAATAGGCTCTTCTGTCAGCTGCAGAAAAGAAGTAGAAATAGGCTGATGTAATGGAACATCTCAGGACGAATGCCCATGCAGTGCTACTTCATGGGATGAGTGTGAATTCTGGAATACGCTTGCTTTCTGGGTCAGTGGGATTTAGGTTAGCTGAGGGAAAGCAGTCCACTGAGCAGTGGAGCAGGACAGGCCATCCTATCACACCTGAAACAAGCTTTTCCATTTCTGACATAAGGAGCAGTGCTTACCTTCTGTGAAGTAAATGTTACGTATTACTAAATGCTGAGGTTTTGGTGCTTTATCCCTCCCCCAGTTCAATGGCAGTGTGAGCCAAATGGGAGAACAGGCGGTTCTGGTGCCACAAAACCCCCAGATTCCTGCTCTGGTCAGCCAAACGGGAAATTGGATCAGAGGCTGAATGACCATGGGCATTTTGCTTCTCTTTCACCTTCCTCGAGCACTTACCTTCACGTTTTTGTTATAGCTGATCTCTTAGCAAAGCCAACATCCCTAGCTGGCGTCCAGCCTTTGATGTCTCAAGTTGCAGTGCCAGCATCCAGATATGTGTCAAATATGCTACTGCCAAGGGAGGACTTGCCTGAGGAAACAAGTTGGGTGTAATTAAATGAGCTTGATCTTTGTGTCTAGACACTCTACAAGCCTTTTCTTCCTTCAGTTTAGTGTGTTTGTAAATTAAGTGATGTGATCAAACTGATTGAAGATAGGTTTAAACCACTGCACAAATCCTGTGCAGCATGCAGTAGGCCACTCTAAGTGACCACTTTTTTTTTTCTTCCTCACTTTCTTAATTACACAGCTACAAATCTTGACTCAATTTTACCAGTTTTGCTCTGCAGGTAGCAGGAAAAGGTCTCTGAAAATGCTGTCAGAGAGAAACCTGGTAATTCCTTCAGTACTGGAAACCTGAATGGAATGGTAACGCATATGTGTCCTCAATTTACTTTGCTAGGTGAGACAAAAAATGGAAGAGCAAGTTGCTCAGAAGTCATCTGAACTGGAACAGTACTTACAGAGAGTACGTGAGCTGGAAGAAATGTATAAGCAGCTACAGGAAGCTTTGGAGGTTGAAAAACAGGCACGTCAAGATGAAGAAACTGTAAGGAAACTTCAAGCCAGGTATGCATTTTACCTAGTAGTGACTTGTTTCTGTTTCACTGCAATATTAAACAACTGTACTCTACTTTTAAAGATTGCTGAGCATTACTGCTGCTAATTGAAACACATATGAAAACCATAAATACCACCTTTAGCCTAAGGAAAAAAAAATCTACCATCTTTGCACTTTAAGCTCGTCTTGCCTCCCAGCAAAGTGTCCAAAATGCAAGCAATTCCAGAAAAGCAGGCTCACTTATTTTTCATCAGGCCTGTCCACACATCCGAAATGGAGATCGCTCTGTACAAACTTTCAGTTATGTGCTTTATAAAGCACTAACTGTAAATATGACTTGCTGTTACATTATATCACAGGTTTAAATTTTAACTGATAAAAGGTTAAGTCTTCTCTTACTCATATGGGCTTCGTTTAGTGTGATTTCTTTCTTCATATAGTCAGTCCTCCCCAGACAGTTTAGATAGCTCATGCACGTTTGTTTCTTCTGTGGTTTTCAGTGTTGTGCATTTGCATTACTGACTGCATTTCCTGAATAGCCCTTTATAGCAGTGAGTCTGCTTGCACTTCTGGCACGATTTTCAGTGTTACACTGAATACAAGCCAAGAAGCAGTAATTTTTTCCCTCCTTCCTGAGTGTTTTTTTGTTTTTCCCCTCAGTAATTAGCTTGGCTTTCCTCTGTGCATGCTACATGATGGGTACAGCTTACTTTAAAGTGCAGTTAACGTCACAATCCCCATTGCAGATTACTGGAAGAAGAGTCAGCAAAGAGAGCTGAACTGGAAAAATGGCACTTGCAACAGCAGCAGACCATTCAGATGACAGAAGCAGAGAAGCAAGAGCTAGAAAACCAGAGAATGATAAAGGAACGGGCTCTTCAAGTTGCTATGCAGCAACTGGAACAGCTTGAACTGGAAAGGAAGGAGGCCCTTGAGCAATATGAGGTGAGCTGTTCTGTTTATCTACCTCTCATGCCCAGCCGGATACGCAGTAGTTTAACTGAATTTGACGTTTGTCCATTTCATGCTTGTTTAAGGATTAGTAAACAAAAGATTTTAAAGTAGAGCTAGGATAGTTATGTGTCTTTTTTTCCCAAAGGCCAGTAGATACATTTGAGGAAGAGGACGGGTTTCAGACATAGCCCGCCCTTTATTATTTTATCCCAATTCACATGCAAGCCAGCTTGATCATATCCTGAAATATTCTATATACATGTGTCTTCTGCTATAGACTAACTATCCACGTGCAGTCCCGTTGCTGTCATAGCCAAACGCCTTATACTTTTGAATTAGTTATCCTTGCAATGTTTTGATAATGTAATGGGGCAATATTGTCTTCTACAGACAAAAATTGATGTGCTATTGTAAGTCCTCGCTCCTTAAAAAGGTATTTAAGCACTGAATTATGTCAAGGATAGCTAGGAATTAGTCCAGATTCTCAAATGGGTAGCAATGCCTGGTGTCCCAGGTGCCAAGGCTGTTCTCTGTTCCACGGAGTGTTTCTGGTGTAGGCCAGCAGCTGTATTCATGGAGTAAATATAAAGAATTTGTCAGAACACAGTGACTACAGAGACTGAAGTTCTACATACTTTCTATGGCTTGGGAGGTGTTAATCCTGCATCTGTTTAGGTCAGGAGACAAAACACAGCTAGATTTCTGTTGAACTTGGGAGTGTGTTTATGCTCTCTTCTGTGCCCTTGGAATGTGTTTCTGTGAAGGACAAACTACTGAGCTGTCTTGACCAGCACAGAATCCTGCAGTGATTACAAGAACAGGCCCAGATGGAGTATTTTTTTGCCCATTTTACAGCTTACCATGTTGGTGTTACATGGGGCACAGTCAGTAGAGTTACTTTCAGATAATACTTGACTTTTTTTAGATGACATCTTGTTTTTTTTGTACATAAAATAAAATACCACTGTTATCTAGACATCTAGAATACATCTGCTGTTATCTAAGCATCTAGAATATGCTACACTTACAGAACAAACAAAATCAGAAGAGAAATGGTGGAGTAGGTCAGTGCAATAATTGACGTAATATTTTAGAAATCGTTAAACATTCTAGTCTGCCATTTGCAATTGACCAAAAGACCAATTTAGACAGAAGAACACCTCTTCCATGCTTGGGCTATCAGCGGTGGTCCATTTCCTAGCATATGTTTTATGATTTCTTATAACGTCCGCTAGAAGGTTGACAGTTCTGTAGATCAGAACAAGGTTCTAGGTAGTCTCTAATTTGAAACTATAGTTTGTGTGTGTTTTCAGTCTTCATGAAGACAAGCCCTAACTGTGCAGCTAGACAGTCTTATAAAACCAGGTTTGAGGGCTTGCATTTATACCCTTAGTAACTGACTATGTTAGTTAAAATATAAATCTGAAATGAAATGATCCTGTCTGTACTAAACAGAGGACAGGCTGACATGGTCTTCTTGTAGCCTGTGACAGTATTTTCTCTACTAGCCTGTAACAATCTGATAGCATCTAACCATTCAGGCAGTATCGTATAGTCTTTACGTTTAAAAGGAGGCAAGGTCTTTTTGTATGAACGAAGTTGTTCTTGTTTGCAAATGGGGTGTATTTTATTTCAGGAGGTTAAAAAGAAGTTGGAAACAGCAGCTAATAACACCAAGAGTTGGAAAGATAAAGTAGCTCATCATGAGGGATTAATTCGACTAATAGAGCCAGGTATGTTATCAACAGAAGAATAACAAGAACGCTGTATTAATTCCATCTCCTATACGTGCATCACCTAGCTGTTTATTAAGTCTGCCTTTTCTTGTAGCTTACTGGTTTTACTACAGCCTATAACTACTACATTTGTCAGAACTGCTGATCATAATAGGATCTTCCCTCAGAATGGTAGAATTGTTCTGCATTCAGAACCTAAATAGAGAAAAATGTTTGCAACTCTGCAATATAATGCATTATGAAAACACTGTTGGCACCAGACCTTCAAAAAACCTTCTGTGCAGTATGGTGTAAGCACTGAAGTATCTTTACTGGTAAGATTAGTGCCCCCTGAGGATTTGGTTTTGCTTGAAATAAATTAAATGATGCTGGTGGGAACAAACACAGGCTCATAGTTGCTTGAGAGAAGGATTAATTAGTATTAAAGCCTCATACCTAGGATGTGTTGAAATATGAGCAAAATTAAACATAAGAAACTTTCAAGTCTTCACTGTCCCTGCTAAAACTAGTTATTTATTTTTTAAATGTTTACTTATTTATTTTTAAACAACACAAGGATCTACCTGAACATTGCATTTTTAGGTGTTTAATGCAGTTAGCCTAAATGCTGATTGCCAAAACCACAAAGTAAAGGTATCTAAAATATTTACTGGGTTTTTAGAAAAAGCTTAACTTTCAAGCTTAATTAATACCATGCCAGCCTTACAGGAAAGTGTCTGTGTGACGCTATGCTGGAGAGACTGCTTTCCCTTAGGGACATCTCTAACAGCAAGAATAATGGGAGACAGTTACTTCTATACAACTAGCAGGGCAATTGGAGATAAAGATACCAAAGACGGCAGCAGCTGAGAACTTCTCACGCTAAGCACCTTCGCTGACTGTGTCCCCGGCATTCCTCCCTCCTCAGGTAGGCAGGCCACCTTTGAGAGGGATTCCAGTCACAGCACTTACCGAATCATCCTGTGGCAGCCTAGCTCCACCGAAGGTGTATGGGTGATGTTTGTCAGAAATGCCTGTTTCAAGAATTGCACTCTGCAACTATTGCACTCTGTCTTCCAGGTTCCAAGAATCCTCACTTAATCACCAATTGGGGCCCGGCAGCCTTCACTGAAGCAGAACTGGAGCAAAGACAAAAGAGCTGGAAAGGGAAGAAATCCACTTCTGAGTAACAACAGTAGCTGACGTACCATTTGCGAATAGAAGCCCACCTTTGTTCATTCTGCTTTGCACAGAACAGCTCGTTATTGCTCTTTTGAAGATCTTAATTTACCCAGCAGGTTGGGCCTTTCTAAAAGGAAATGCCATTTACCACATAGGAGTGTCTACTAAGAGCTCAGTAACTACAGTGTGTGGTGTCTGACAGTACTTGCTGTTTTCCCTCATGTTTTCAGATACTTTGTTCTTCTATACAAAACTTTTCAACTCAAGATTTTTATTCAAATGTAGCCTGTGACAGTATTTTCTATGCTAGCCTGTAACAATCTGATAGCGTCTAACCATTCAGGCAGCATCGTCATTCCAAAAAGCAAGGAAAACAATTGTTACATTGGTTCAGTTAGTAATAATTTAAGCCCAGGCTAAGTCAGTCCCGAAGATTCTGTCCAGCTCTGAGACAGAGCATTTTCCTTCCTTTTAGTCTTTAATTTTTCTCTGTGCCTGTTGCTCTTCACATGGGGGTTAGTGCTTACTATCTTCTTCCTTACCGAGAGTAGGCTGACATCACTGGGTGCCTGTTGCTGCTGTTTCCTGGCTAGTCTGATTTTTGTGTCCTTTGTTTGCAGGAATCCAAACAAAAGAATTGGAAATAGGTATGTTCAAAATGCTGCTGTAAAGCATTTGGAAAAAGCAGTCATACAAGACTGAGCTTGTTTTACTGCCTTGTACTTGAGAAGTGCCTAAAAAAAATAAGAACTTAGAAAACCGTAATGCTTTTGGTTCGTGGTTTAAAAGATGTACAGTTTTGACTTACAGATTTCTGGAGTGGATGAATGGAACTTGATGGTATGTACGAGCCTAGATGAAGATGTTATTGGGCCATGTTTAAGCAAGAAATTTTATTATACAATTACCATTGGTATAGAAGCAGCACTCTGTTTTGTCTTATTCTTGATTGGAGGCCAGATTCCAAAAATGTAATGCAAGAGGAAGTCCCGCCTTGCAAAGAGCAGGTGCCCATTGAAGTGGTTTGTTAATTAGCTTTGACCTCTGTACATACACAAAACACGGAAAACCATTTTTTAGCACGTGGTTTTTAGTTCAGCTAAATGTTAAATTATTTGTAGTAAATAAAAAGTAACTGTTTCTAAGGGATGACCAGTGCATTTGTATACACCATTGTGATGCTCAGCTCTCAGAAGAACAGAAGCTGTACAGAAACAAACTTCGAATGTGGAATTCCGTAGCATTTTATTTGCCAGTTAACTATGACTCACTCAAATACTGAATCTTTGCAGTCATTTAGTCTTTGGTTATATTTTTATACTAATTGAAGTCTCTCATGTTTTGGTAAATGGAGTACTGATGAGAATGGAAGGTAAATTGAGGCTCTTCCTATTTGTATTTACTGTACAGGACAGCAATAGTTCCTTAAGCTTGCTAACAAAGGCATTTTTAAAATTGATTTTGTTTACAATGAAATGTGAAAAACGGTAATGGAAATACTAATGTATACATTGTTGAACTTTGCTAAATGAGGTGGAACAGTATTTATAACTACCCAACACCTTTTATGGGGAAAGAAGAGGGTGCCTTGGGACTAAAACTTTTTAATTTTTCTAACAGTCTTTATTTTGGACAAATATTTTTTAAAAAACACCAAATGATGCATGTTTTCATATTTTTTACTGTTCTTTAGAATTGGCTGTTTAATAAAGTAATACAAAGTCATCTACATTTCTGAATGAACTGCTGGCTTTTCGTATCTGTTTCTGTTGGATTTCTTTTTGTATCGGTTTCTTTCCATGTTGGTGGAACAAATACACCCTTAATAGTATGATCACTGGGATTTGGTTTAAAGCCATAAAACAGCTTTAAAACAGCTTATCTTAAGAATCGCAACACTTATGTGAGAATCGTTACACTCTAAGACATATTAAATACGAACATACTTGAGACAGCAGCACTCAGTAACAGTAGTTCGAGGGTGCAATTCAGGTAATTTCTGAAACGCAAAGTGTGGTAGATGGGAAATTAATTTATACTTCCTCTTGTCGGTGAGTTAATGAAAATGGCTGCTGTTTGGGTATGATGGCACATACAGGCAAAACAGGCCCTTAATTAAAATGTCATCCACATACTTCATTTTTTCTTAGTTGCTCTTAGATGAGGAAATCTGCCAAATCTCCCGTAAAGTTTGTTATCCCCGCTTGCTCTGACAAATTAAGAAAACACTTTGTGTGAAGTGTTGCACAGTAAAGGGGGGGGAAGGGGGAAGGGACTTAAAAGCTGACCAATTGCATTTTGAACAAAAAATTCCACTTCAGAATAAGTCGATTAAAGCTACGCCCCAAACATACTGTTCAAAGAGAGCAGCGCTGTGAGTCAGAGTCACCACATCTCATGAAAAAGCGCAGCATGGAAAAAACCCACAGCCCAGTGGTGCATGATCGCTTCTGGTGAGCCCTGAGGTTACAGCATTCTTACTCCAAGAGACAAATAAGTCTGATGGGGGGAGGCTGTCCTCAATGAAAGGTGATGCTAAGTAAGTCTCTGTTCCATCCCTGAGATATGCCTTGCAAAATCTAGTGTCGCTCATACACAGCAGATTTACTGTGCAGAAACCAGTAGGATGCTGCTGCTTCTGTTCTTGACGACGCAGTACGTTGTGCTGGGAGCCTTCATCCTGTCTGCCCAGTTCTGGTTTACCGTATGCTGATGGAAAAATATCCTGCACACTAGTATTCTTCTTTTCTCCCAAGCCATGACAGGATTTTTGCTCTGTGACCACTTACAGTGCTGGTATTTGAGACTTCTACCTTGACTCATTCCCGAACTGTAACAGGTAGGTGTCCAGCAACTCTTACTACTTCAGTTTACCTTTCCAGCATGCACAGCCACTAAAGCAAAGCCTATATGGTAAAGCAACACTGTGTTAGGACAATAGCTGTATCCCGGGGCGTTCCAGGGGGTGGAATGTGAGTGGGGAGATTTAAAACAAAACAAACAAACAAAAAAAAACACAAGTAAATGTTCAGTCTTGCAGTTCCTTCTGGGAGAGTAGCCACACCATCTAGCTCTGTACAAGTGGGCTGAAAATTGCTCTGCAATTGCTCTGAATTTTATCTTGATTAAATAAAGCATTTTTAGGTAAACAATTTTTGAGAAAACAAGTGTGCGTGTGGCTAAACACACCAGTGGGTACCCCAGGAAAAGAGATATCCATGAATTCTTTTTGTCGTGTAGTACAGAGCAGTAATTTCGTAGGTAAAGGGAGCGAAAGAGAGGGATTAAAAAGTGCCACAAATTTGTCACTAATGGAATGAAAAAACTCCTGCAATACTAGAAACAGTTTAGTTCCCCCCACCCCCCACCCCCTCGGCTAGGGAGTTTCGCCCGCTCGCTGCAAATTGGTAATTACTGTGGCTTTTTTTTTTTTTTAATCTTTTCAAATCAAGGTGGGAGGCCCCAGACCTCCCTATCTGGCTGTACTCTGCTGGGACTTCGGACCAGGCTGCCCGCGGGGCCTGGCAGTGGTGGCAGGCGGCAGTCAGCAAACCGGGGTGGCTCTGGGGCCTGTCTCATATTTGGACTTCAGCTGCCATCTGGTGGTAGTTCAGCCCTTAAGCAGCTCAGCTTCCCCAGCTAGCGTTGTTAACAGCAGTTTTGCACCGTGACCATCCTGAGACAGTGAAAACCATGATTCTGCTTCATTCCCCTTCAACAGCTCCACCAGCCATTTACAAGAGCAATGATGTACAATGGCCGAAGAACTGCTCAATGACCCAGTGCTGCTGTATTATGATTACCTTGCTGCCATCGCTGTGTTCTGCCATCCTCGACTTCATGAGCTAATTTAGTTCTTCTGTCATCTCAGCTCAGAGTTGTCCTAGGAAACAAAAAGATTTTACAATATGAGTGTTACCATTAGCTGAGGATAAATATGTTCAGAGCTAAATCACAAATATTAAAACCAAACAACAACAAACAAGCAAACCAACCCACCACTGTACTGAGGAAGGACGAGGCACGCAGATACATCATTCAGTGAGCTCTCAGCTGCAGTGCAAAGCTGAAGCTGCCATATGGCTGTGCTAGAGTAAGTTCAGGGTCAAGGAGAAACATGTAAGGAAGGTTGCTTGCCTGTAAATAAGGTTTTCCCAGATGCCTTGTGTACATACCTCATTTATCCTTTACCCTCACCATGTTGTCTCTCATCCTACTGAACACTGCTCATTGACATGCAGGACAAAAATGCACTTTTAGAAAACACTTTGGGGCTCCCCACCTGGCAGGATAAGCAGCCATGCAGCACCTTGTCTTAGGGACTCCTGATACTGCTAATGTGACCACAAAGTGCTTCAGGAGTCCCAGAATAAAACAAAAAGAGAAAGTTCACTATGTGAATTTAGAGGTAGCAGCTTTTACACTCTGAGTCTCACTGTGCCTGTTAACCAGTTGGAAACGCCAAGGAAGCAAAAGTACAGAAGAGCATTTTCTATGTCAAAACTGGGCAACCTTTGAAATAATGGCAAGGACAGTGGTTGTTTTAGCACTTAAAACATTTGGAAAGTGGTGGCTGCTTCTCACCTCCAAAAGATATTAAAATTGGAACAATACAATACAAAACAAAAGATAAAAACATACTGAAAAGCCTCAGAAGGGAAATTTAATGACAGCTACAAGCACAATCCTAGAAAGGCCCCATGATGAGAGCCCCTCTTGCTCCGATTTCTCATATTTAGCCTAATGGGCAGAGGTAATGTGAAAGGACATGAGCAGCTAGTCAGACAGAAAGCTGGTGACTGGCTGGGCAGAATCATAGAATCATTAAGGTTGAGTAAGACTTCCGAGATCACCTGGTCCCCCTACCACCAATATCACCCACTAAGCCATGTCCCTAAGCACAATGGCCAACCTTTTTGGTTGATATGTTGATAAAAAGAAAACAAAGCAAACAAACAAACAAAAAAACAAAACAACTGCACTCTCATTTTCCCTCTGGCCATTATTTTCAATTCATTAAAAAATCAAACAAGCATGCAAAATAACCCATCCTTTCTACTGCCATCAGTGTGCTCACTGCTCACATATCTCTTCTGCCTGTCAAAGGAACTTGCTCTAGCACCAGCTTTATACGCTGTTATAACATTAACAGAGCTGCTTGCCACAGTTACAGCACGTGCAACTGGGCCTGGTATCTTCACACAAGTGCCTGTCTGCTGTTATTCCTATTGCCTGTTTTCTAAGCACGCAACTGATTTGCTCATGCTGTACAGATGCTGATGTGGGGAACCTAGGAGGATGTTTTTGAGTATGTATGAGTGCAATTTGCACAGGTTTGTGTTGGTTGCTCTTATCTGTAGTTGAACAAGGAACCTGTGTCCTTTCACCTAACCTGACCAACAAGTCTAATTAGAACACATGAATATCTCAGATGGGATTTAAAACTTGAACATTGCTGTGACACAGTTTCAAAAGCCCAGGCTTCCGCAGTGTTGTTATTTATAAGCTGTTTCAATGCCTACCAGAGTACAGGGGTTTCTCTTTCTGCTCCAAAGAGGCTCATAATGCTCATCTCTGACACATCGCACAACTGCTGGAGAGGCCAGGTCCTCTGGGGTGCTCGTTCCTCAGCCCTGTGTAAAAAAGGAAAAAGCATTTAAAAACATGTTTAAGGACAGACTCTGCTTAGAAACCTTTAGAGATATCCTCTTATGGCATAGCCATAATCTTCAATTTGGAGGAACCTGAGGTTGCATTTTCCCAACTGCCTCCTTTTCCAGGGACACATTGGGCTGTTCTGCTTTTTCCCAGCCATGAAGTCAACTGCCGTGTATGCCTGCAAGGGAGGAGCATACCCCATTTCACAGCTGAGTTTCCGCGACTGCTGTCCTTGCCAGAAAGAATATGTTGGTCCTGAGCTGCTTTTTCCCAGAGAGAAGCCGCAGAAAGGTAGGAAATGATGCTAGGGAGGCACAGCCTGCTGTAACACAGGTTCCCGCCGAAAAGCTGAGTGGGGCTGCAGTGCCTGCACACTTGGTGTGGGACTGATCTCCACAGGCATGCAGATGGCATCTTCTGCATTTTCTGCTCTGTATTAGCATGGACTTTGCCTGCCCACAGGGGCTGCAAATGCCCATTGGGTTGCTGCTGGCCCACGGAGCAGCCTGGGCAGATGAGATGTATGGCCAGAGATGATGATCACTCCAAGCTGCCAAGGCCCTGCAGCCCCACTCCCCATGTGTCTGCTGGTGGCACAGTCCTACCCACAGAGTCCCCAGGCACCCCACTGGACCCCTGCTGGGAGCCACTATCCCCTCGTGCTGGTCCATGCACGCCTCCTGTTGGCTTAAACCCAGCGCGACTAAGTAAAGGGCTCTCCACACTTCCTCTGTCCCTGTTCTTGTACCATGTGGAAAGCAGAGGCAGTGAGGCATAAATCACATACATGAGTGGCTGCTGGTCTTGCAATGTAGCCGTACACAGTCATGCTTGCAAAAGAAACTTGCCTGCTCATGCTCCCACATGCTCTCTTCCCTGTCAACTTTACATATGGTAAGGGCCAAAGCAGCAACTGCTCTGAGGCTTCCTCCGGGTGGGAAATCTTCCCTGCCAGCAGGAAAAGAGCCAGAACACATATTCCTTGAAATTGTATTTCCAAGGGATAAACAGCCCAGGGCTGGGCACTGACATGGGGCACAGCATGGGAACCAGCCTGGCGGAACAGCTCACTAAAAGAAAAGGGAAAAAGAAAACCATGCTGGGTGCCACACGCCCTCACCAGGCCAGACCGACCGCTCCCTTGGCATTTCTGCTCTCTGCAGAGACCACACCAGTCCTGCATGGCTTTGACGACAGTTCTGGCTCTGTTTCCCCTCTTCACCCAGCTCTAACCAGTCACTCCTACCGATGTCCCTGCTTGTCCCTACTGCAGTCCACCTAACAGCATACCGGTTCGCAGGCATTCACCACCCAGCAAAACAGATGTGCTCTTGCTGTGTACTAGTGCAATTTTAACAGAGCCCTCCTGGGCCCGGGGCAGCACACACTGAGCGGGCACCACCTCTGGGCTAGTGGTGTGGCACAGAGACTCACTGCTCTTCCAGCTCTCCATTCTTTTCTCCTTTTAACCTCAGCCCTTCTGACTAGCTCCCTACGTGCTGAAGCAGGGCGAGAAGACTGACACAGTTTTTCCAAAGCCCCCGGCTAGTTCTGGGACCCGCAGCACAGGACTCCGCCAGCTCCTGCCCCGGCAGGCCGGCCAGGCAGCTGCAGCTGCTCCCCCAGAGACGGGGAGAACAATAAGAAATACCAGATCTGCCGCAGGAATGCGGGAGATACGGTGGCGGGGGGCCCTGGTGAGTCTGGGCAGGATTTGCTCACAGCTTGGACGTCAACCAGAGGTTGCCACTTGAGCAGCCCTGTCGTCAGGCTGGGGTGGCCTGGGGGATGCTCTGTGGGGCCCTCCCTGCTGTGGCCCCCACTGGGCGCTGGACGCCAGATGGCAGCCGGACACCGCCGCACGGCCCTCCGCACAGGCACGCTGAAAACAGCTCACAAGAGCAAAGCGTCTCTTCTGCAGACTTGTAATTAATCACATCTGTGGATCCTGTTTTGAAAGGCAGATTCACACAGATGCGGTGCTACGCGAGTGTTTTACAGCTGAGCTGGTAGCATGCTTTGAGCTGCGTCACTTGTGTACGTGCAGCAAAACACTGCTGGTGCACAAAGAAAAACTCAGCCTTTCTGTGCAAGGAAAGCACACGTAACACCAAACCCAAACCCTTTGTTATGGTTCATATGACTTACTTCACCGAAAAAAAAAAAAAGCAAGGAGAGCAAGACCCATGGAGATTACGAATGACAAGGCAGTCAGCTCAACCAGTCATCACAGCTTGGTGGGCTTCCACCTAGCTGCGAGGGCTGAGAGCAGCAATGCATCTCACCCCTTCGTGCACACTGGGCACATCAGTTATCTTGATTCATTCAGGTGACTGAAACCAAGGTCTTGCATCCATAGCTGTAAAGGCCCAACTTTACTTTGAGAGTCATGTATTTACTCTGTTGGGTAACATTTTCCCTCAACAACTTATGAACTTTAATCCAATTTTGAAATGTAGGGGAGGCTAAGTTGGATTACATTAGCTTAACTGCTCATGTCATAAACTTGAGAAGTGGGACTAGATTTTTTTTTTTTTTTTTTTCTAGAAACCTTTTGTTGGCCCCCAAATCCTTGTTTTTTTCTTAGTTCAGACACCAAAAGGGGAGGAGGTTCAACTTCCAAAAATAAATCAAAGACACCATGATGCCTGCAGGGTATTTGTTTCTCTGTAGGAACGTGAACCTGGTGGTTTAGTTTAAGAGAGACTAAGCTAACTCTCACATTTTCTGCATTCCTTGTTTTCCTGATATATCAAGATCGACAGGTTTGAACTGTTGTTTTAATGAAAACCTACTATTCCTGGGAGGGTTTCCTGTTTTAGAAAGATGATATTTCAGAGCTACAAAATTCCAAGCAATCTGACTTGCTGTCACCTTCGTCAGGTCCCTTAACCTCCTTATGCCTCAGTTTCCCACTGATGAAACGTGACGGATATTTGTCCACAAAAAAAGCACAGAGACGAATAAGTGTCTGCAAAATACTCAGATATTCCTAAAAAGAGAACTCTTTAAGCAATACCACGGTAAGCTGAAACTGTGTCCGCAACGTGCAGATCAGAGTTTGCTGTCTGAGGCCTCAGGAAGGGTCATTCCAACCAGGGCAACCCCTGCACAACCAGAGCTTTCTGGCATGACCATCTGCCAGCCACTCGCAAAGAAACCTTCAGCTCCTCCACCTTTAATGCCTAATCCCTGGTGGCCTGAAAACCTCTTGTGATCTTAGGTAACAACTACAAATTGAAGCAGCCCTTAGATTTCTAATTAACAAGAGCTAAATCACCACGTAGGTAGCCCCAGAGTGTCATGAAACTCATGGCAATATTCATAAAGTTATGCCGCACTCCAGCCAAGCCCTCTTTCATCATCTCTAATTCAGGCTGCTGACTCAATCCCAGGTAAGTTTTCCCCTCCCTTTTGCATTTGGAGACCAGGAACATCCTGGTAAACCTAAACAGGACTGACCTTGACACTGTCTCTCCAGACAGTTTTCAGAGCTTAAGCTCTGCAAAACAGAGCAATAAGTTTTGCAGGTGGGTGCAGTTCACTTGTTGAATGCTAGAGTAGTTGTGTTGAACATGAAGTGCAACAGGAGTCCCTGAATATGTTTTCAGTCTTGGAAACTGAACTTCAGCTCTCACTTTTGTAAATTCTCCAATACACAATGTTATTTTCACTATTTTTTCTTGTCTGCTACAGGCAATTTAGGATTTTCCGACTGTTCTAACAATTTAGAAGCTCTTCTATGTAATAACACTTTCTTGTATTACAAAAGTTCCTCTGAATTGTAAAATGCATTACAAAGGGGAGAGAGTTAGTCCTTGATACATTGCTTGGGCTGTTCTCTTGGCAGAAAATAATCACCGGCAGCTTTGTAAGACATGGAAAAAAGACTTATCTCCCAGATACTAGAAACACAGTCAAAGCTGCCTTAGCTGGGCAAATAGACACTGGTTTCTCAGCCCTATTCCCTGCAGGTGCAGGTATGCTGACGTCAAGGCTGTCATTATTGCAGGGCTCAAAGCCCTTGAAATGTTTTATCTGCAAGCTGTTGTCCAGCCCACAACATAGAAAAGCTCCTCAAATGCTTCTGATAGGGACGGCTGGGACAAAGAACACCACGTGCCCTCGATGCCTCCCCACTCACCTGCTCCAACTCTGCAGCAAAATGTTTTGGGGGGGGGTCTCTGAAATATGCACTTTGAGAATCCAGTTGCTTTCCTGTTTGACTCGGAAATCTGCCTGGAACGTTGCTGCTTCCTGTCTGAATTCCTTTTCTAAAGTCAGGTTTTCTTCCTCCTGTGCCAAAGCAGTCTACAACAAAGAGGAAGAGACAGCAAAGTTCAGGAAAGCACCCATCTGATTATGCAAAGACTCACAGGTGCAACCTGCATGAATGCTCAGGATTACATATTCATTAGGAAAATGGGAAAGCCACTAATGAATTGGAAAGCTAGACTCTCACACAGTACTTCTATCTGGCTATTAGTTTTTGGGAGACTTGAAGATTCCTGTTATGAGGCAATGTTTCTTGTTAATTTCTTACCCTTTTCCATGCATCAGTGTTATTTTTTTTCTCATCTACGTATGTTTTTAGAAAACAAAGCATTGCTCTTAGCCCTTTTCAGATATATGAAGCACTTCATAACCTGTTCACTAAGCACTGCTCAAGGGCAGGTTTTTTTTTTTTTTTTGGGGGGGGGGGAGCAGGGCAGAGATGGAAAAGAAACCAAGACACAACAAGTTGCTGGAAGAGCTGGAGCAGAGCCAGCAGCTCTGCTGACCAGCCCTGCAGCGGTGCGTGCTAGTGGCAGGATGGCACATCGCTGCCCCAGAGAGCTGCCAACGAGCTGTTTCACCTTCTTCAGCTTCTTCAAAGCTGCATGAGGACTAGTTTTCTGTTTCTCTGTGCTCTGCAATGCAGACATCCCCTGGGGTCTTGAAGTCGCAAGATGAAAAACTCATCCTTCCTTTTGGCCCGTATCCTGAACAGACATATGCACATGCTTAGTGCTGACCATGTGAGTAGCAACACTGATCTCTGTGGAGCAATCCACATGCTTGATTTGAGAGCTGGGGAGAGAAGGACACTCGGTTCTTCTGTTGCCTGTTTTATATACCACTGGTAGAGATTCCACCCAAGAGAGAGCTGTGCAGCAGGATGGCGCTGAACTATACAGCTATTTTTATTTCCATCACTTGTGGCCTTGCTGAGACCTGCTACAAATTATCTGGGATATTACACCCCAGACAAGTCGAAACAACAGGTCTTGCTGCAGACTGTCTGTGTTTAGTGAGATGATTTAGTTAGTGCTTTCCCCCCACCCCGTCTTCTTCCTTATTCCCATTAGTGACACGTTGGCTGCAGAGAAAAGTTATTCATGCTCTAGAAATGTAATATTTACTCAAAACAATTTTTATTTGGCTTGGCTTCTTCCCAGTGCCATAAAGTGATAGCCAACCCCAAGTGCTTACATAGACAACATGTGCATCTGAGTCATATTTATGATCCTAGTTATAAAAAGCACACAATCTTGTTGTTTGGTGCAATGGGATGGGACTGAAGGCATCAGCACGTCTTGAGCATAGCCTCTCTCTGGAATCTGCAGAAATTTGCCATGCTCCAAATATAGAACTTGTGGGTGGAAGCTCAGACAGGAGCCAACTTTTTATACCATTACATCACAGGAATTGAGGGCTTCATGCCAAAGGATCCAAGGAAATTAATAAAGAGCAGAGGCTGTCCAGCTGTTTGAATTTAAAGTCACGGCAGAGGTAATTATTAATAAAAGTGGCTTCATTCAGAGCATGGTAATCTCATTGCTTAAATTGAACATATCCCCTCTTCACTGCAGCTTACTATTCTGTTGGAACTTGTAAAGATAATAGTTGGGAATTAACATCTGTAAGAGATAGGCCCAGCAAAGCTGAGATCATTCTAGATAGAGGACACGCTTCAGTTATAACTTTCCAGCTAAGTAATGCTCAGCAAGTGTATGCATTTGTCACTGGCATCACTGCTCCCCTGGCTGGAGGAGGTGGCTGGAACGTGGCATACATTTTTCCAGTTAAAATACACAAAGTCTCAAATGGACAGTGATCAAAGCTGTATCCAGCTAATTTGAAGAGTAATTCAATTTGTTTGACCTCCGTGTGCTGGGGCAGCCAGCATAAACTCAAATGTTGCTGCCTCCTACGGGCTGATGGTAAAGCATCAGGGCCTGTTACCAAGAGGCAGGGGGTGACCTGACCGACCTTCCAGCCTGCCTGGGAGGTGCTGTGCATGCCTACAGCCCCAGACCGGACACAGCACAGCTGGGGGTTGGGTCAGGGCAGTGCTGGTGCTGGTAGAGGGCCACCACCTGTGCAGGTAGAGGCTGCAGCTATACAATGCAGAGTACAGATCTGCTAAATGCTGCTCCCTGCACCTCGAAACATAGTGCACACGACAGACTCTTTCCCTGCTCCTGTAGTCCCCCAAAGCAAAACCTGGGCTTTCACATGGAAAAGGATCATGGGGTCTAGCTGCTGCAACTCTGTGTGCCAAAGGCTGAACTCAGCAGGCTTGTCACAAAACACATAGCCAGGAGACTATAGCAGTGTCTTCAGAAGAGGGGCTCCCCTGGTTTTTAAATCACCAAAATGTTGGTATGCAGCTTCAAATATTTCCAGCTCATGCTCTGTTCAATGGTACACAAGAGCTACGAGTAATTAAAAATATAGCTCTGAATTCTCTGGGAAGTTCCTTATTCCTGTTTTGAAGATAAACAAACCGAAGTGGGAAACAACTAAAAGTTTCTTCACAGGACTGCTAGCATCAGCAAATCAAACAACAGACTCCCTGAAGAGATGCTCCTGCACCCACAGATACCATGTTGTGCTTGCATATGCATTTTCTGCAGCAGCACATACCAAACAGCCTTGCACGTCCATGCCTCAGTGGGGGAAATCATGGCAAAGACCAGGACATGCAGCTACCAATACCCCTGTTTCAAAGCACCTGCACACATATGGCATCCTTCTCTTTCCAGGGAAAGCAGATTTAAAAAAATAATAAATAAAAAAAAATCACTTTAACCAGGTGGCTGCAGTGTCACAATTTCCATAATGGGAAGAAGACATTTGCTGTTGTGGAATGGTAAGTGATAAATAGAAGAAATCAAGTCATTCTCCATTTTTAAATGTGGTATTTCCACCTACAACACAAGCATGTGCATGTAGGGATTATTATGAGACTTGAGGTTGCTCTGGATTCAACAGGCTCTGTTACTAGTTAAATTTTCTGCATTTTACCTAGAAAAATGTGACACTAACCTTTGGCAGAGAACCTACTAAGATACCCTGGCTCTATTCAAGGTTTCCAAGCACTATATTTTCTTCCTAGTATGTAGCTAATAATGGTAGTCAGTGTATTTTATTTCTCATGAATAATTGTGAACATCCAAAGATTAAAAACCTCAGGCTTATTAAGCATCCCATTTATAATTAGGAGAGGCCTGCCCACGATGCATAACTCACAGAGGTAAGCTGAAGCACTGCAGTGGTTGAGGAGAGCTTTTGTCCACTGCTTTGCTATGCGATTGGAGGAATCTTACTGGCAACCTGAAGCTGGACCAGCTTTTGGGGCTGGCCATGTAGTTGCAGATGAGAGCCTCTGACATGTCTCTGATACATTTCTCTGGGGAAAAAAAAAAAAAAAAAAAAAAAAAAGCATGAGGAGACACTAAGGAGGGACAATACAGGGTTTTCCTTGACTGCTAAAAATACCTACAACATGGGACTTAAAAAGAGGAACAGATTTTGGTAATTGGGTACCTTGAAGAGGAATTTGTTTTAAAAGCCAATTCTTAGGGACACCCCCTAAAATTACCACCAGATATTTTCCATTGTGTGATCTGCAGAACCTGAAACACTTAATGCTTTAAAATGTTAAGTAAAAGAGGAAAGACTCCTTATTTCCTACTTTGAACCTCCGATGTGTGTTTGAGTGAAGTTGTCATTTTACCTCCAGTCTCATACTGTCACTTCACAGCTTTTCAGTGAATCTTGCACTAAAGAGCATCTCAACCACATACCACTGCCCCTCTGACAAATGAATAGAAGGGAGAAGAAAAAAAAGTCAGTAAAATGAACAGACTTAGCATAACATCATGCAGCCCAGAAGCTGGAAGATGTCTTCTTGTCAGATACTGGATACTGATCATCATCAGCTCTTCCTTTCAGATACTGCAGGATACTGACCTCGCTTCCAGGAGCTCTGCATTAGACAAATAATTGTAATAAGCAAGCGGGTCTATGGAAATGGATGAAACAGTTCAGCAGAACTGACTGCATTTATAACCAGTCTCTAACCCATGGCTAATCTCCAACTCTCTTCCCACTGAAGTCAGCAGCAATCCCTCCCCACCGCATCTAGAGTCATTAGAAATGCAGCAAGCATTTCAAAATTTGAAGACCTTGCCCATTCTTAGAACCGGGAAAGAGTCAGATTTCCAAAATACTATTTATGCTGCATAGAAACTTCCTTCCCAGAAGTCCCTTTGTTTCCAGCAGACAATCCCGTATTTCACTAGTTCTGGACACAGCCAACCATCATCCTATTTAAAAGTTATTCCTTTGGCCGTCATCTTCCAGCAATGATAATAAATATGTTTGATCAGATAATTTACCTTCTCTAATCATGACAATTACCTTCTCTTCTGAGATCACAAAGAGAACAGCTAGACTAAGAACCTGCTTTTTCTTCTGATATTTTTTGTAGCTTGTAAAACCAACTCAAACTAGTAGCACAGAAATTGATGCAAACATATAAAACATGGAGAATAGTTTTATAAGAAGATGGATTTGTGGCTTCTTGTTTTGACTTTTTTCCATGAGATTCTTAAAAGTCTCAAACCCTGACATTAAGGAACCTTGGTGGTGCCTTATTTCCCAGCAGTTTCTTCAAAAGATGAGTCATTTGGAAAGCATGGAAAGTATTACAGTCATTGCTTTGATGTCTTTAATAGAAATTTGGGATGGATTTGAAAGAAATGAGGAAAGTGCTGTTATTTCCTTTTGGAATGACAGACTGACATGACTGGTGCTGTTACACAACTGAACAACCAAACGGCAGTGTGCACGCTAACCCAGCAGCGGGCTGAGGATCTCGTCCTCCTAATCAAGTTTATAGTTGGATGCTAAAGGGCTCAGCAAACAAACACTCGTGTTTATTATAGCAGAATGAACAGAATGTACTACAGAGAATATGACTCACTTTTCCATAGGACGCCTGTCTATTCTCTGTGTTTGAATAATGAAATATTGCACCTCTCACTTGTGGTTTGTTGTACAAAGTTTTAATGAGTTTATCCCAATGAGCTGCAGCCCTGCCACATAAAAACTGATTGATTTGTGTTGTGAAAATAAGCGTGCTTTTTGATAGGACACTCTGCTCTAGGCCCTCCTAAATCAGCCCGAGAGGCTAGACTCTCTCACAGGTGTTTCTAGTCTTGAGTGCTTTTTGAAAATGAAAATATGCAGTCAGCTTCAGCAGTATGTTGGCTATTTTCCCTTGGGTGACATACTGTCCTGCTGCATCCAAAGTACCCGTTCTCCTTAGTATGGTGTTTGTCTTATAAACTGTGGGTTTTAAACCATTATTTTATGTAGAAAAAAAAGGTTTGTTTTAAAGCAGAGTTTATGAAAGGGGCATTTAAGAAATGCTCACATTTTTATTTCCAAACATACAAAAAAAAAAAAAAAAAAAAGAAAAGAAAAAAAAAACCTGCCTATTAACTCACAGGAAATTCTGAATAAATCTTGCTTGTGAAAAGTAGGTGTCCTTATAAGACCCTCCTGAAAGAAATTCAAATGAAGGGCAGAGGAGGGAAAGAGATTTTAAGTAAACAAGTGAGAAGAGCCAGGGAAAACAAGAGCAATGAGCAGAGTCTCAGGTGGCTGACTTGGCAGAGGGGGGCGCGAAGGAAGGAAGAGGCTGTGGGACAATGAACCGCTGGTGTTTACAGTAGTCAAGGAGTCTCGAGAGTTTGTGACTTTAACCACAAATTGCTTAACAATACTGTATGCTCCTTTTCTTTCACATTCAGCCCCAGTCATGTGGACAAATTTCCTTTTGAACAAAGAGGGTGGCCACAGGTGCATGGGTGATATTAAGGATGGTGCTGGTGGAGAGAGGAGGACCTGTGGAGGACGTGTTTCATTGCCTCTTGAAGTTACAGGAGCTGTAATGAGAACAGATGTCTCCTGATCCAAGCCTTGTCCCTTGGACCCTTGGCTGGTGAGTAACAAGTTAAGGATGGATGGACTACCTGTGGTGTACATGGGGCTAGTCACATCTAAAAAGAAAAATATTTTTCTGAAGACAGCGAAGGCTTTCAAGGGCCAGAAGAGTATGATGAGAAATGGTGTATCTGTCACTTCCCAGCAATGTATGCAGGAGAGCAGAGGATCCATGAGCGAAGAGGCAGATGTAAACCGGCACTTTAGAGATCAACTTGTCTCTGTGGCTGTTTACCAAGCATAGGTAGTTACTGCTAAAATGAATTTGACTCATGCTTGCAGAGGAGATTAACCTTGGCTAAGACTCTGCAAACCAGAAAAAACACTTCAAGTCACAAAATATTCCACATAAATATTCCACATAAATATTCCACAATTTAAAAGATTTCTCAGGTTATGTCTCATTTCTGTAGGAATTCTTAGCATCAGTCTGAAAATGCATAATTTCTAAGTTATTTAAGTGCCCTCTTGCAGCCTGAAATGTTAGCTGTAATAATGGAGAAACTAAATGAATGACGGAAAAGCAAGCCCTAAAATAGTTACCATTAACACCAGGAAGGTCGGGGGGTAGTTATTCTGTGGTTTTCTGTGCTCAGTAGCAATATGTCATCATAGAGGGCGTACATTTAATGGTCGAACAATGCTGTGTATGGTATCATTTCCCAAGGGCTAAATGTGCAACAGTTTCTCCAAACTGCTGAATTTCACTGGTGGTGCAGTTCATAAAAACATCTTTATACAGCTGGGAATTAAAAAACTCTGCAAAAGCCTGTGATGCCAAGGACCTTCATTTGGAGGCACACCTGAATTTCTAGTGCTTTGGAAGCTGGCCTTTTCCAAAAACCTTCCTATAGATGCTAAAGCAAGGACAAGTCTGGCTGCAGTCCATTCTCCATGAGTGAATGTATCTTAAAGGGCCATTCCCCTCTCTTACTTTAAAACTTCTAATTCTTCAAGTTTCTTTCTTTTTTTTTTTTTTTTAAATAATAATAAAAAAGAAACAACAACAACAAAACACACACACAAAAGAACCAACCCTTGTGCCTATGTTAGTGTCTTAGCTGTATAAATTTAAACATTCCATTGTAAGCTAAGATTATCTTGCCTCTTGCCCACTGAGACATGTGGGTTTGGCTTTATAATACTCCATAACTGGCCTGCCTGAACCCTGTCCAGTAAGTTTTCATCTAAATTGATTAGGACTTGGAACATATTTTCTTGGACAAATTGTGTTCTAATGAATAGAACACTCCCTCACAGCTGTCCTGCCAGAAAGCCAAAATTTTTTCTGTCTAGAAATCATCCCAAAGTGACCCTTAGATAAAGTTCAGAATCCATTTTCATTTTTTAATTAAGAAAAGGTTTGCTTAATTCCATTCCATACATTTCAGTGCTAGGCAGCTGACACATGATTCCCCCTAAACATTTTATTTTAAAGAATTTGGTTATGATGTCATATCTGCCCAGACAATGCATTTCTAAACACGCTGTTTATATTAAATGTAGAGCATAAAGATGGCTTCAACAGAGGAAGAAGTCTCTGTAGATGACACATGGAGCAAACTCAAGGTTGACTCTATTATCTACACTGTAAATATACATATTACCAAAAATAACCAGGGCACACTAAAGCCTCACACAGGCATAAGGCATTTCCACAGCTGTGTCCCAGGGACACAGCTCCCCAGTAGGCCTCTCCTCCCACCCAGTAACTAACTGTATAAACTTGCCTTTAAGTCTAAGTGTGGACTGGTTGGAAAATCCTTTCATTAATTAACATTGGCCAAATGAAGAGGGCATTTGTCCTCAAAAAGGGGCCTTGGCCACTTATACAATTGCAAAGGTAAGAGCTTTCACTAGGATGAATACATCCTTTCTTTTTAGCATTTTGCTCCATAACTGTTCTCTCAGATGCCCCAGCTTGAAACCTCGTTAAGTGTCTGCTTTATGACCAGCCAATCTGTAGTTTTTCTTCTATGACCATTCCCATGGATTTCAGGAGGATTTCATTCAATCCAGAATACCCAGTGGACATCCATGATTACATCATTTTGCTTATCTTTTAGCAAGAGTATTTCTAGGAACCAGAAGTACACTTTGAGGCAAGCTCAGATCCTTTCTAGTCTTGCAAAAGATGAATCTGACCCATGCACATTATGTGGCAATAACACGCCTTCAGGATGGGTTCAGGATTTTGCTGACATATGGTACTCAGAAATTAAAGGTGTCCATTTGCAGGAATTCAAAGGAACAAGTCTTCCAAGGAACATCAATTCTCAACTCTTTAAACATCATCTGTGTCTTTAGTAAAACAGGAAACTAAGGCAAAGTCACTTATATGCTAATCTTGAATCGAATGTGACTCCTTCAACTAATAATTATACTTACAGAAGAAATAGGTAAATAATGACCAGTTGCTTGGCTACAAAAAGTATTGTGGTATTGCTTATGGAAAACAGGTCATAAGAAGACAAGAAGAATGGGAAGTTTCCGCTGCTCTCAAAGGACCAACTCTTCTTGTTCACACTAGCACAACTCATGGCGCTGCAGAAATTTACCTGAAATCACACAGGGAAAAAAGATAGGTGCTGCAATTATTCCCCAATGCCTTTATGTAAGGCTGGTCCAGCCAAATCAGTATAATTGCTCAATTTGGATGATTAGATTAAAAAAAAAAAAAGAAAAAAAAAAAAGAAAAAAAAAGTATAATCTAATTACTAAAAAGTTATCACAAGCAGGTTCAGATGGGAAAATATCACATACTTTGCATACAGGCCTTGACACCTTTGCTTGTGGACTAAGAAAACTGGCTACATTTGAAGCCATTGCTTTGAACCCATGTTTCTTTTCTGTGTTGTCTTAAACTGGCTCAATGTAACCTAAATATAATGACAGGGAATGAAGAGGAACAGAATTTGCTAACACTTTTTTGCACTGTATTCTGCAGCGTGCTATTGTCTGCAAATGTGGTTACAATGAACAGATTATACAACATTAAGCCCTTCTGAAAGCATACACAGAAACTGTGATATAATCATGCTTGGAGCAGTTATCTTTAAACACAAACACAGATTCAGCACCCAGTGGAGAGCGGCAAGCAAAGTTATGGGCCCAAGGCAAAGCAATGACCAACTGCCAAGAAACATCGTCATTAGTCTTTGTTCGAATTTGTATTTTTAAAGTCATTGTGCAGTTCAATTAGGTTTGTAACATGCAGATGAGAAAGTGGAAAAAAATGTGAAGACATAGGGAGATGAAATGCTAAAGCACTGAAAGATGTCACCTCCTCTGTGAAATGCTTACATTGTGAAATAAAAAGAGAAGAAAGAACGAGTCATTTCAGGATACGTCTGGAATGAGAGATAAGACCAGAAGATTACAATCTTCTGGTAGTCTTCCACAAAATCTCTTTATTTGCATTCTGCATCGTGTGGTCTGATTCTGAACACATATCATCAGGGCACTAAAGGGAGAACAGACAAGAAGATGAGCCGCAGTCTAAGAAATAGTGGAATTTCAGGACATGGTGGCACTTTCAAGACTAAAGCCTGGTCCACACGTTCTGTGAAGATGCTAGCAAAATTTACTGATGAGCTCAAGTTTTGATTAAGCCTATGTCATCACAGAATGATTAACTCAGAGAACAAGGATGCAAATGGGATAAGAAAGCAGAAAAGAGAAAGAGAGAGCAGAACTCAAATCAACCCGCGTGACCATCGCTGGTGGTCCCTGTGTGCTACCAAGTTGATCACAGGCTTTAAGCATTTCTGGTTGTACTCCAGCCTGTTACACACACTCAGCTCCTCTCTCTGTTTATCTGTTTTGCAGTGCTGGATGTGTGAGTAGTTTTGTGAAATTATATAAAGCTTTTAAGCACAGACAGCCAAAAATGTTTAGAGAGAGACAGGCAAACTATTTATTGAGCTAAAGAGGAGATTTCAGGCCAGATCCCAGATATCACGTCCAGGTTAAGTTCCCCTTGCACCATTCCAGGAGAAGAGAGGACTTCAAGCTGTCCTTGGAAGCAGCTGGGAATTTCCTTTTTCTGGGGGGACCCACAAGTGGTATCAGGCCAGATGAAGCCAGATTCATGCTGTCCACTCTCTGCCAACCGTGGGTTCTCCCCAGCTGTCCAGACACAGGGACAATTGGCATTCAGAGGTGCAGTCCTGTGGGGAGAAGCCCAGCCAGCTGAAGCTGCAGAAATCACATGAGCATTTCCTGCCCTTGCTTCACATAAAGGCCATGGTGGAGAGGCAGCTTTTGCTTCTTGTTTCCAGCTGCTCTGGCAGGTATCAAAACCAGAGAAAGAAGTGAGTTACTATGAGGGGGCCTGCCCCTCATCTTTGCAGGAACCAGAGGATTTTGCCCTAGCTTGTGCTCTTTTGTACACAAGGCTTCCCTCATCTTGCTGCATGACTCAAAGGCTGGCATGCAGCAGTCCCCCTTTGTGCACAGGCAGACAGGTAAAAGGCGAGTCTCTGACAGCAAGACCAGACATTTCATCACCTTTAGCTCTTAAAATACCTAGTAACTAATCGGCACCCATTTCACAGAAGTCACATGGGTAGCCATCATCCTGGAGCAGCCCTGGCTCAGCAGTCTACTTGCATGTTGAATTTCCACTGTGCTTAAAAAGACAGTTTTGCCCAGTCTCCGCAGGGAAAAAAAGAAAGAAAAAAAGAGGTGCTGAACACCAAATACAAGCTCTTGGTTGTTAGTGTTTTTCAAGATCTATCCTTGTTGTAGGACTGCAGATTTGTGCCCTCAGTGGTTAAATCGAGGGACAGAAAGGTTACAGGAAAGGCACATTTGATCTCTCTGTAGCCAGTGTATAGCACCAAAGGGAATGAGCCAAAATGTCAACTCTATGGAGGCAAAACAGAGAACTGAAGAGAGACGGCAATGGAATAGAAAGCTCAGAATTATGGACACAAACTAATGAACCAGCAGTACTGGAAACAGGAATAACATGTCAAAGCTTCATCTCTTACAAGGGACAAAGTAAAAAATCACAATTTCTAATGCTCTTGATGGAAACAGAGTTATGCAAGACTGATACTGTTCACACTGATTTAATTAAGGCTCTGTCAGCACTGTCAAGCCTAATTGGCCTGGTATTTCACATTTATAGAAGTCAGCTATAAAAACGTGCTCTGCACTAAAAATCAGCATTCTATAAATGGTCCCAGTCCTAGAAGGGTCATCTTTTTGGCACAGCAGGCTCTTGAGAGCATCCCACTTATGTGCTAAGATATCTCTAACTGAAAAGATTATAAGCTCATATCGCATTCCTTGCCCACACAGTCCTCTCCTCACAGTTTGTGGGAATCTGGGGTGTCCAAAGAATGCAGAGTCAAGCTTCCTGGCAGCATCCCATCAAGGAAATAATTTCACAGAGAATTAATCCCCAATTCTGACACTTCTTGTCATGTTAGATTCAAATCTCTGCATTTGCAGAGCTGCGATGAGTGTGGAAAGGCAAGGACTAGACAATGGACTTGCACCACTTGTGAACATTTTGGTTTCTGGGCTCATTAGTGACAGAAGCAGTTCTCTATGTAGGGAAACCAGCTCATCTGGATGTCAGCAGCAGCCTATGGGTAAGTACAGCACAAACCTCAGCTACTGTCATGTACAGTCTTGTCCTGCAGGACCACAGCACCTCCAACACTGATGCCAGCAGCTCTGGGATATGCCCTTCTTGCCTTAATGGGCAGCAAGTATACACCAGCTTGGAGTCAACAGGGAAATTGGTTAGGTCTCTAGTGGGCTGCCTCAGGGAATACTATAGATATGATTTAAATAGAGGCAGCAGAATGAAGATCAGTGAGAACAAACAACCAACACTCCCAGAAAATCCCATGTTCTGTAATTGTTATTGCTTCATCAGTGACAGGAAAGAGCTGTGTTTTAAAATAGAAGTTCACTTAATTGAATTTCCCTTAAGGCACAGAAAATAAGCTTCCATGAAGCAGTATCAATTGTTCAACAATAACATGCTCTCCTGACTGAAAACTGAGTTAGGAATTTGTATTGTGTTTTCAGAAAACATAATTTCTAGCCCAGTTTCCTCCTCCTTCTTCAGATAACCAGGCAGATTGCACCTCAGTGATCACTGAATTAGACTACATGTGTTGGCCAAAGTGTAACCGATGCTCGAGCTTCTCCACATCCCTATTTAATGGAGGTTGGTGGATCTATTACAGAGCTTTAGATGCACAAAGTGATTAAAGGAACTGGTTGCTTAAATACCTTTGTAGATATGATTGTTATCTGTTCTGGGACCTGAGGTTCAAAATTCTATCAGCCTAGGTAAGGTGAGCTGCACACAGTATTCACATCCTTGTCACTCCTGGGTCACAGGGCATGCAGAAATATGAATCTCAGAACACTAAAAAAAGGGAAAGAAAGGAACAAAAAGCACAGGACAATGACAGGCCATACCTCTTTCTGATAATAAGAAAAGTGTTAAGAAACAACAGCCGTATATTAACACGTGAAATATTATCTTTCTGAAAGCTTGTCACAAATGTGGCTCACACCACAGGGATGGTCACGCTTTCCAAGTTTGCACAGCAGGAAGAATATTTCCTGGGGAATAAGGTCAAAATATTAGTATTAAACTGAGCCAGTATGGGCCAAATTAATGAAGTTACTACTCCATCATGGACTTCCATATGTGAAATCTGAGAAAGGGGTTGTATCAACAGCACATCAATCCACGGCACTGGTCAGAGAAGGAAAAACTAAACTTCAGTTTCGAAGTTTCATTCAGCTTTGGCACAGAAAAGTTAACTTTTGTTTAAGCTATGCTTCTGAACAGATAATGTTAATTAAATGTTTGCATTCAAATCTTATTACACAGTGCAATAAGTTTGCTTTCTATACAAACACTGTACGTCCGGTATGGAACAGAAGGCTGGGGAGGCAGACACTAATGAGTAATAGTTAAATCCCATGGACCTTTTTAATACTAAAAGCAGGGAAAGGGGAATGGTTGCCATCTCCGGACTCTGTGCATGTCTGTGTCTAAGCTTCTTCTCATTCTCCAAGTATTTGCAAAATCATGTGTTTAAATATTCATTTTCTTTCTACTCTATTACTGCTTAAAACTCCTTTTTCAGGCCCAAGAATGACATGGTCAATCAACGTAAATTACACTTGGTAAAAACAGAAATCTTGTAGCAGCACTGGGTAAGTCAAATGCCAAATTAGCCCTGATGTGAAGCAAGGCAGCTAAATCATCCATCCAGATGGGAAGTGTTGACAGTCCCTTTACTCTAGCAGCTCTAGTTACAACACAGAGAGGTGTGCAATTTGGCTTTGTTAAGCAGACATCATGGAACTATTTATTCTGTCCACAAGTCTAACAGGAAGTTTATTAAACTTGTATATTGCTGGACATACCACCTGGCTGCTGTGTTTTGTACTGGAATGCGAAATTGGACAGTCCAGTTCTGTACTGACGTAATGTACTGCCATGCGGAGGATTTCTCTTCAAGCCTGAGACCTATTTCTCTGACCCTGGGAGCACATTGGATGGTGTGCATCCAATTCCTGACAGGAATGCTTCATTTTTGCTCTTGAGCAACCACTTTTGAGCAAGCCAGGAGCAGAATCCAGCTCTTCTTGGCTGGAAGAATTGGGATGTCCCAAAATGGGGCTTTTTAACAGATGAGTGAAAAAGCAGAGAGCCCAAAGGACTGTCCCTCTCCAAAGAAAATCATACGAATCAACAAGCAAAAATTCCTCTTTGTAAGTGAGTTAGACTTTCTAAGATGGTGAAACAGCTGTGTGCTGTTGGGCTTAGCTCTGCTCCAGCATACCCCTGAATATACATCTGTCTGTCTCAGCAAAGCCCCACAGGACAGAGTGAGACTCCTGGGTCTGCCTTTGGCAGATGCTGCACCAAGTCGAGTTTAAAACTCGTCCTAGATTTCTTGTGGGAGAGCTGTTCAGTTGGACAACTCCTCAAAGCAGACCTTTCTGCCACCCCAGCATATTTTCTTTTCCTCCCTGTATGCAGGACACTTCCCCTCCATTGGGCTTGATTAGGCTGTAGCTTCCTCCCCTGCCACGCGGTGGGTTGCAGCCAGCACAGCTACTGAGGACACGCTGCTGCCACCAGCGTGCTCTCTCTGGCAGTTTGGAAAGCTACAAAAACAGTGTGGCTTCCTGCTCAGGAGAGCTCTTCACTTCCCCTGGGATGAGGAACACTGGCCAAGGCTGCTATTAGTGGGGTGCAGGACAACAGTTGGGGACACAGCATTATATTCATCTGAAGGTCCCTTAGGGAAGAAAATGAGGGCCATGACCAAGCTTTTCAGACTTCACTTGCTGAACCATGAAGTCCCCCTGCAAACATATCAGAGAGATGCAAAGTACTCCTGTGTAATTTTTGTAGTTTCTCATCTCCACTCCATGCAGGGAGCTGTTGGGAGATACCATCCCTTACTTTACAATATAAGCTATGGGGCAGAACTGACTTCTACCCACTTTAGTTGCTTTCTAGAAACAATTAACAATTTAAAAATCAATCCCAGATAATTTCTCCTCACCCTGATCAAAGTTATCTCATGACAGCACACAGTGGTTTTTCCAGACTTCTGTCCACCCCTCAGTGTGCACTTAAAATTTAGTTGAATTTAGCCACTGTATATTCTTTCAAAGTGGATAGTTTAAAAGATTGGTTGTTTTTAGCTGAAACAGTAGAAAATACAAAAGGTGATTTGTCCAAAGAATCCCTCCCAGATTTAGGGAAGGCCAACTGGACTCAAACTGTTCACAGACTAATCAGATTTAAAATAGGAAACTTTCTCCTCTGCTTGTGCTTATTTTTGAAAGTTATATGACAAATACAACTTCAGAACACTGAAATGTTTAACAACTATAAAAAGCCTTTCCCTGACACTTCACTCTTCATAGCAGCTTGCAGAAGATAATTTAAGGTTTAAGATGAAGGCACTGTTTGAAATGCGAATTGAGGCACACTCATCCAAAGCACACCAATCGTTTTGGCCTATTCTGAACAGAGAATCTAACTGCTGTGAACATTTCAAGCAGGCTGGATTGCTCTGGAAATAGAGGATTACACCTTTACACTTCTAGCTTAATACAGGAAAAGGCAAACCCCAGAATACATACAGGCATGTGAACCTGCCATCTCTTAACACCCCTTAGTGGGTGGCATGGGCCTAACACTTCTGTGATTATACACTTTGCTTCCGCACCCTCACCTATGCTTGGCTTTATGTATTACTGAACTTCAGCATCACCTCCACAAGCTACCACAAAGCAGCACAAAACACAGGGTGGCAAGGACCCCTGGACATTAGAGCCCAACCTCCTCAGAGAAGCTCTATCACCAATACCAGAGCAGACCAGCACTTTCAGCCCAAGAAGTTTAGGCATAAAAACCACAACAATATTCAAACTGCAGTACTGCCTGAATTGGTAACTACTCCAGGAACCACTTAAATCTTCAGAGATGGCAGGAATCATCTCCTGTGAAAAATACAGTGGGGAGCTGGGGTTGCCAGCTACACAGAAGTGAACAGTGTTTCATCAAGCCTAAAAACACTGATTTTTTTTTTTTTTTTTTTTTTTTTTTTTTTTTTTTACAAACTGTTGAAATGCAGAGAGGAACTTAAAGTATGCTCACTTATTTAAACCAGCTTCCAGCATTCTTGTTCAAAGTAAATGCACAACAGATAGAAAGTTTCAGTGTAACAGCGATTATCTTTTTCTACAATGCTTGCTCATCTGTTCCCTTTCCAGAAAATTAATATTCATCTGTATGTAACCTAGGCTTAGGACAGGAGCTAGTAGGGTAAGACCACAAAGGACACTGCTCTTGATGTGTTCATGCAGCTGATGAGTTCCCCCTCTTGAAGAGGAGCAGAACTGGTGTCCAGTACATTGATTATCACTTCTCAACATGTTCCTGATGCAGCTGCAAGAGGCGAGGCAAAGAGGATGCCCCCTAAGCAGCCTCCCGGGGTGGCCAGGTGCTAAGGAGCAGACTGACTTTAAGAAACCCTCATTTTGCTCTAAAGTTTTTGTTGTTGAACACAAAGCCCCATGTGTTCAGTTCATGTGCACTGTGAAAAGATTTTTACAGTAAAAGTTCAGATATTTTCTATAAGTTCATTGACTTTTAGTAAAGTGTTTTTTTTTTTCTCATTGCTAGGAACATGTCACTTGAGCTGGAAAACTTCCTGGCAAAGAGCAAGTGTTTAACAGAGAAGTCAGACCATGCACAGAGATCAAGAACTCCTTTCTCAGAAAGCCTTACACCTTCATCATGACTCCTACGGCTGTGCAAGTGCCTGCAACTACATGCCCTAGAACCAGACTTTAGTTTAAAATGGCAAAAGATTTTTTTCCTGAGTTTGAACTTTAGCTTTATTTTGAAACCTTCCTCTTTTTTTCCTGACTAATGGAGCTCATGAAGGAACACCTCCCTCAGGCCAAAAGCATGGAAGATGCTTGTGATGATCTGCCAAGATTTTAACAAGGGCGTCCTCAGCACCTTGAAGTTGCACGTCAGTGGAATGTGGCCCATATTAATAATACTTTAACTTCTCTCAACACGCTCAGAGACAGCCTTGATGCCAACCCACAGGTCCTGACGGCAGAATGACAGCATCCACACAGGCTATTAACCCGAAACACAAACGTTTGCATTTTTTGCTAATCCCCTCAAGTACTCAGTATTTCAGAATCTCTTTCCTCATAGTTGCACTCACAAGACTATGAAATTGAAATTACTTATTTTAGCCTGAATGAGACTGGCTGCACGCTGGTGTTAATTTTGAGAACTGTCACTTGTTTATTACCATAGAACTATTGGTATATAGCAAACACATCAGATTTAAAGATGAAATACTTCAGGAAATGGCTCAGACACATGCAAAATCTCTCTAAGAAAGAACATTTCTGGGGTATAGGTGGGATTCATTCACAATATGCCCAGTGAGCATTTCTCTGAATCTCCAGGAGTTAGCCTAGTAGGTAGAAACCCTGCTCCTCCTCCCTACCCATCCTAGGGCAAGCCCAGGAGAGTGGCATCACTTCACCCGGCACTACAGAAGTATCAGCCTCTTTCAAAATATTGTACTAACATTCAAGCTGCAGGAGTGCAGACTGACTCTTCGCAGAAAGTGGTCCAAGCCCTACAGTCTTTTCTAAGACAGAAGCCACTCTGGAACAAGTGAGATTAAGAACATCTTCATTTGAATATATTCTTTTAAATTAAGCAAGAATATTATGGAGAATGGGGATTTAAAACAATTATGTAACTAAGCCAATTTTATACTGGTCTTATCGGAAGATGTTGCAACAAGACACTTTGTGCATTGTGTACATTTCCAAAATGATGAAACCAGAGGACAGAATAAATGAAACTGAAAACTCAGGCTGTCTGTTTCATGTAGTTTCTACAGCTTGGCAAATCAAGCCCAAAACAAAATCCTAAAACTTCCCCCTGCTTCCAAGGAGGGGAAAGAAGTGCCCTTAAGTGCTACCTGAGCACACTGCTGGCTCATATTCAGCTGACCATCAACCAATACTCCCAGATCCTTCTCTAACAGGCAGCTTTCTAATCCCTCATCTCCCAGCCTGTAGCTCTGCTTGGGGTTGTTGTGCCCCAGGTGCAGGACCTGGCACTTGTCCTTGTTGAACCTCACACAGTTGGCCTCAGCCCATCGGGCCAGCTTATCCAGATCTTCCTGCAGAGCCTTCCTACCCTCAAGCAGATTGACACACACCCCTAACTTGGTGTCATCTGCAGGCTTACTGAGGGTGCACTTGATCCCCTCATCCAGATCATCAGTAAAATATTGAAGAGAACTGAGCCCTGGGGGACTCCACTAGTGACCGGCCTCCAACTGGATTTAACTCCATTCACCATGACTCTTTGGGCTCACCTGCCCAGCCAGTTTCTGACCCAGTAAATTGTATGCCAGTCCAAGCCAAGAGCATACAGTTTCTCAAGGAGAATGCTGTGGGAAACAGTGTCAAAAGCCTTACTGAAGTCAAGGTAGACCACATTCACAGCCTTTCCCTTATCCACCCATCGTGTCACTTTGTCATAGAAGGAGATCAGGTTCATCAAGCAGGATATGCCTTTCATAAACCCATGCTGACTGGGCCTGATCGCCTTCTTGTCCTGCAAGTGCTGCGTGATGACACTCAAGATAATCTGCTCCATGAGCTTCCCTGGCACTGAGGTCAAACTAACAGGCCTATAGTTTCCCGGGTCAACCCTCCGGCCCTTCTTGTAGACGGGCGTCACATTTGCTAGCTGCCAGTCAAGTGGGACCTCCCCTGATAGCCAGGACTGCTGATAAATGATGGAAAGCGGCTTGGCCAGTTCTTCTACCAGTTCTCTCAGCAGCCTCGGGTGGATCCCATCTGGCCCAATCGACTTGCATCCATCCAAGTGCTGTAGCAGGTCGCCAACCATTTCCTCATGGATTGTGAGGGCCACATTTTGCTCCTCGTCCCCTTCCACCAGCTCAGGGTACTGGGCGTCCAGAGAACAACTGGTCTTGCTGCTAAAGACTGAGGCAAAGAAAGCATTAAGCACCTCAGCCTTTTCCTCATCTCTCATCACTAAGTTTCTCACCGCATCCAGTAAAGGATGGAGATTCTCCTTAGTCCTCCTTTTCGTGTTAATGTATTTATAAAAACATTTTCTGTCATCTTTAACAGCAGTAGCCAGATTGAGCTCCAGATGAGCTTTGTCCTTTCTAATTTTGTCCCTACGCATCCTTACAACGTCTTTATAATGCATCTGAGTGGCTTGCCCTCTTTTCCAAAGATCATAAACCCTCTTTTTTTTTTTTTTTTTTTTTTTTTTTCCTAAGCTCTAGCCACAACTCTCTGTCTAGCCAGGACAGTCTTCTTCCACGCCGGCTGGTCTTTGGGCATGTGGGGACAGACCATTCCTGAGCCTTTAAGATTGCCTTCTTGAGGAGTGCCCAGCCTTCCTGAACTCCTCTGCCCTTCAGAACTGCCTCCCAAGGGACTCTGCCAACCAGTGTCCTGAACAGCTCGAAGTCTGCCCTCTGGAAGTCCAAGACAGCAGTTTTACTGGTCTCCCTCCTGACTTTGCCAACAATACTGAGAGAAAGAGCAGCAAGAAAGTAAGTTTAGTATTACAGACTTGTTGCCAAAGTGGAGGCAGATCTTTCCTTCTTGACATGACACAGACCTTACTCTTGGGCTAGTTGTGCTGTACAGGGAAGAGCTGGGATCCCCCCCAGCTGCTCCACTTGTCTCTGTCTGGTTAATCTCTACCAGAAACACACTTGCCAGCCCTCTCCCTCTTCCGACCATTGTAAGCGTCAAGGTTAAAGATCAAAATCTGAAAACAAAACATGCTGAAAGACTTGTCTTCTCTGAAAGTGAGAAGAAAGCATGTCTAACTATTCAGACTGCATGCTTCTCTGTACGAGCGTGCTGGATTATCGGAGTTCATATGATAGCTTTCATCAGGGGATCACACAACACAGTGCAAACAAGCAACATGTTAACCCTGTAAGGTAGGGATAAATCAAGGTTTTCTTTATTTCACTGAGCAGGAGAGTGAAGAGCTGAGAAATTTAGGGATTCACACTGTTACATAGCAGCAAGCAGTGCTGTGAAGTGAACCTCCAACCAAAATAACATGCATGCATAGAAAAAAGTCCGAACTCCACAGTTTGTCTAATTCTGATGGGATTTTTGACATAAGATTTCATCAGGTCAAATAAAGCATGGCCTACTCAAGGATATACATATATATATATCTCATATCACCATTATGTGATCTTGACAAAACTTTTTTTTTTTTTTTTTTTTTTTTTTTTCTTTTTTCCTGCCTTTTAAGGGTAGGGAAAAAGGGTACAAAGACTCAGGTGAGTATAAAATACTACGGTCCCTCCAGCTTCAATCTTCTCCCCTTGCAAACAATATCAGTACTTATCTGTTTCGGCACTTTATATACATATTTTACAGGCATATAACTTATATATATTTTTCTGTTCTGGAATGAGAATAAACTTGGGCACAGCATGAAGAAGAATTTCACATCAGAGGATAATTATCCTTCCATAGTCACATATTAAGGAGTAGCTACTCTAGTGTACACTGGAAGCATTCTATCTAGGAAAAGGTATGCACAACGCCAAGTGGAAAATACTGTGGGGGCAGACACCCAGTCACAGAAGGACCCGTAGTCACCATGCACCCTGTTACCACAGGGCTGTGCAGCCTGCTCAGAATGCTCCTGAACAGTAGCATTACCCTTTCTTTTCTAGGCTGGAAAGGAGTGGTGGAGATGCAAGAGCAGGTTTTGATGTTGGTTCTAGGAATATAGCGAGATAAAACCATGTCTATGCAATAGTGCTGAATAAAAATAAGCTAGGCATCTCACAAAGTCATCCAACATGTCTATTAACACTCCTACTAAGTGACAGCTTTTACCTTTTGCAGCTACCGACTGCAAAGTAACTGTTACGAATTTAGTGATTCAACATTTCAGTGAAGAGTAAAGAAGATTATAGTCTCTGCAAGGAAAAAAAAAAAAAAAAAAAAAAAAAAAAAAAAAAAAAAAAAAAAAAAAAAAAAAAAAAAAAAAAAAAAAAAGAAATCTGATCCCAAAAGCAATATTTCCCATAACTCAAAACTTGACAGAATGTGCTTAAAAATCTAGCAGGGACCTGCATTCAAGCTTTGGAGAAATTATGGGAACTGCAGCCCTCTCATTTGGAGTAGACATACATCCTGGGAGATTCATTCTTCTTAAAGAGAAATTGTTTAAAACACTACACTTTAAATTATGTAAGCTTCAAACTAGCAGACATTGTGATGCTCTGGGCAGAAGACTGGATTCTCACTCATTTCCCAATAGGCTTGATGATTACTGCCAAGAGCACACAAAGGCCAAAGAGATGCCTCCCACAAACTTGTAAGAACCCTTCTTGCTTTTTTAAACCTGAGAAGACCTTTGGTCCAAAGCTTTGCAGTGTGGAGTTCCCAGAAATGTGAACATGCAATGAAAAATAAGCCCTAAAGAGCTAACATTGTTAGTAACCTGCTTCTCTCTACTTAAAGTTGGTTCGGCTAGAAAGCCTGAATCTTAAACCCAGGAAACTATGAGTATGAAATCATAATGCCCAAATAGGCATGGACAGAACTCCCTGTGATTTCACACAGTCAGTTCTCAAGTTACAGAAGTGAAGACCTGGATTTGTGAGTGGCATCAACAAAACCTACGTTTCCAAATCCTGAGGTATCTTCAATGGCTAGACCCAAATCTTACGACCCTCAACTTCTTCCATTAGCATGGACACATGAGCATTTGAAGTATGCAACGTTGCTCTCAGTCTACTTGTGTGACAAAATGCACACACACACACACTTGAAAGGTCAGAGACTGGGAGTTCATTCTGTGCTTTTATCATACTTTAGGAGACATGGGTGGATGAAGGACTAACTGCTGCCAATAGAAACATTGTTTTCTATTCACAAGGACATGCAGGAGCAAAACCAAAATTACTCAAAACAAATAGTACTGAAATTACTCAGGTCAAGGACAGTGGAGCCAAGAACACCCAAGAAGGGTGGGACGCAGGTACCTTACATCATCTTGACATTTTAAAGGAACTTTTCAGAGTCTATCTTTCCTGCTTTCATTTAAAAAGTCAGTTGTGTGACAAAAATCTCTCCCTCTTCTCCTGCTCTTGTATTCTTTGAACAGGTCAGTCAATATCTCTGATTATACAAAGAGAAGATCTTACTGAGGTGGGCTCCATAAAACCTGTCTGCTGGAGAAGTGCACAAGGAGAGCTGTGTACAGCAGGTGCAAGCGCACCCCCTCCACCAAAGCAGTGGGTTTCATCCGCCCATCAGGCCAACAAAAGAACTGGACTTTTAGTTTTAAAGTAGCTCTAAGTGGCCGAGCTATGAATGATGAACCAAGAGTTAGCCCAAGCATAGCTGTGCCTCTTACGTTGCAATGCAGCTCAAAAAACACAAATGCAGAGTGTGTGCAGATGAACAAGCCAGTTTTAAACTACCATCCCAAGCAACCATACAGAAACCATCCCGGTTGAGGTCCTAAAATTTACTCTGATTTCTGGTCACGTTTTTCAAGCTGCAGTGAACCTCTGGCTGCTGCTAGCACAGGTACATGAAACAGCGCTATTAACCCCCTGGGGATTACAGGTTAGTTCTCCTGCTCTGGCAGCAAATAATTTGTTGGATTATGTAACTGTGTGAGAATCCAGCTCTGTGAAAGCCCATTTATGGAGTAGACGAATGGCATTACGTGCCCAGTCGCATACTCCTCTGCCACAGCAGCCCCGTAGCATGGTGCTTCTCACCCTGTTGCCAGACAGGCATCACCTGGGTCCCAAACAAGGAAATCCGCTGATGCCATATCACCCTTGCCCCTTGCTTTGGCATGTGCAAGACGTTTATGGTGCAGTAGGAGCACAAATGATTTTGTGTGTCGACTCATCTGGGGCTACTAGCCCCTCTCCAGTGCTGGTGTCTTGTACCCTGGGTGGCCTCCAGCCTGGTGAGTGTGGCTACCCCTCTCCTTCCAACAGTTTGCTGCAAAGCATACACAAGCCAGCCAGTTCACAGTCCCAGATTAGAAAGTGTCACCAGTTAATATCACCTGATGGTATTGTTTAGCTAAGAATTTTTTTTTTTTTTTTTTTTTTTTTTTTTTTTAAGCCATGTTTATAGCAGTCATTTTGATAGAATAATCACAGCACTTAGTGTTGGCTTTCATCTCCCTCATGTGACTCACTCCTTCCATTTTCTAGCGCTCAGCTGTGATTGCTGTAGTGGTTCCGCTATCTGCACTAGTGCTAGAAACAAGCTTGTGCCACCAAGCTTAGATCTGGATCAGAAAAGCTGGAGGCTGCGGGAGTTCTGATCAGGAGGTTTTAATCACTCTACCACAGGGAGGCTGACTTATCTCTGCAGCTGGCTCTGCTGTGTGTCTGCTGGCTCAGAGGGGACAGGGGCAATCTGGGGCTTAAAAGGGGCAAGATTGATTTGGCTTCAGTCTCATCTCTAACTATGTGTTTAGAGATATCTTTATTTTACAGATACATATAGCTCTTAACACATATATTTAGAGATGTCTTTATTTATAAATGTACACAGGAAAAAAGTTTCCCTTCTCAACAGGGAATAAGACAACTTATTTTGGAAATACTAAAAAGTTCTAGAGGAGTCAGAGAGAAATGTCCCCGCCTCCCTGCTCTGAAAGCAGTGACAGACTTCTTGTGCAGGGATTTCCCAGGCACCAGGTGTGGCAGTGGTGCAGACCCGAGGCAGTCGCAGCCCTGTGACAACAGTGCCCCTGGCCCAGCCCTGGCAGGGGGGACAAAGTGGCTGTGCCTCCTGGTCCCAGTAACGAGGCAGCTGGCAAAGGGCTCCAAAGGCTGTGAAGCGAGCTGCACTGAGCAATGTGTGGGGTGTGTGCGCATTAATTTCAGTTCCCTGTAGTGTTTCATCATTTTACATATTTTTGCATAAACCAGTGTAAAACCTTCTGGCTTTTCCAAGCAGCATTAGAAGCATAGCTAAACATACAGATTTCCAGCAACCGTCCTTCAGTTCACATTCTTGACAGTTTTCAAGAAAAACTGTCCATACACAATTTGCCAATTTTTATGGAATTTTGGCTCAAGTATTTTTAACTACTTAATGTATATCACATTTATTATCATCATCAGTGGAAAATATTATCTTCTCAGATTTCCGTATACTGTAAGCATTGGGAATATAACTAATTAATCCCACAGTTTTACAAATATGTAAAGCCATTACAAATACATCATTGAGTGCATTTTCTCAAATTCCTAAGCAGTTTGCAGCTTGGTTTCTGGCAGCACCAATATCCTTCGGCTGATGATCATATTGCCCTTCAGCCCTAGAATACTTCCTGGAATAAACCTATTGATTAATTCTCGTGACTTACTAACTCATGTGGCAATAGGGAATTATTTGTATTGGTGAAGGCTGTTTGCCCCTCATATATGCACACGTTTTCACTTCACATTTGATGCATCTCTCAAGCAGCCCTACGGTTTGATGCTATCCATCATCCCATTGCAGCCCCAACACTTCTGTTACCAAAAATTCCATTAAGCACTAGGGGTCATTCAACTGTACAAGAAACATATAGCAATTTACTAAAATACACACTTAATGAGGCTTCAGGGAGAGAAAGGATCACATGTGCACATAACAATTTTAGGAATCAGACCTAAACCTGTAGTGGATAAAGTCTAAACTATGATCAGTCTAAGACAAACCCTCAATATAACTCCATGCCTGGATTCTATCAGCAGACCATATAATCTACACCGTATCACCTTTTAGGGCATATCTATAGCAGTGATTTACTATGCATTGATCAGAGAAACTTTTCACTTCAAACAAACATAACATACTTCCTATTTCCCCAAACGCTGCTTGTGAATTCAAATTTTGTTGCTGCCACCTGCGAGTTGTCTAGCAGGTGTGCACAATGGAGAGGGAAATCAGTTTTCTTTCCAGTAAAGCTAGACTTTGGTGCCAGCTTGCTGGCAACCCCCGGTTTTCCAAAAATCTGTGTCATTTAGCAGCAGGCCTGTCACCATGCTGTCACCATGCCACTACTGTCCCAACAGGAGCTCACCTCATAGACAGTGCTGGTGGTACCTTCTCTGGAATATCTGGTTTTGAGGATCTCTGATTGCTATATTGCTTTCCCCATCTTGCCTAGTCAAACACTCATGGTGTGTGCCCCTGCCCCATGTGACACCCAGGACTTTGTTTTCACTGTCCTACGAAGAGGTGGGCAGCAGGACGCACTGAAGCTCCAGTCACCATGAGGAACACATCCGCAAAAGTGCTTGGCCAGATAATAGTGCCAACAATGGCCAAAAGGGTAGAGCAGAGTCCCAGGTGACCCGTGCGCTCACAGAAACCCAGACCTTCCTGCATCCTGAACTAGGATATACTTCCAATAAAGCCCAATGCAGCACTTCACGGGTGTCAGAGAAAAAAACTGTCCCCGCTGCAGGTAGTTAGGGAGCCAAACAGGATCAATTTAACATTGAAACCCCCAATTTCAGTAAGTTCAGCCAGAGAAGAGACAGTCTGAAGACCACGGTGTTGGTCAGTGAAACAAGGTGCACCAAAGAGCTAAAGGTGGGAGTGCTTCTACTGTGTCACAGCTCCTCTTGGCCTTACAGTGCTATCACTAAGGAAACCTGGTTCCAGATACACTATAAGTGCTGCTGTATTCATACGGATTATCACAAGTTTTTTTTTTTTTTGTTTTTGTTTTTGTTTTTGTTTTTGTTTTTGTTTTTGTTTTTTTTTCTTGTGCTGGAAAAAGCACTCACTTAACAATGAACAAGAATGACTGCTTCACTTGCTCAGTCCTACCACGTGTGATCTGGATGCTTACACCATCTTCCTTTGGACACTCTCTCTTCACCTCTACCCTAAAAGGTCACCTGATGCTTACACCATCTTCCTTTGGACACACTCTCTTCACCTCTAACCTAAAAGGTCACCTAACAGGATTGCAGCACAACACATACTAACAAGTCAGGAATACATGCTCTAACCTTAGTGGCAAAAAAGCTACTAAAGATTAAAAACAAACAAACAAACAAACAAACAAAAAAACCACACTCCCAAACCAATAAAACAGCCAGAGATTGCAAAAATACAAATGATTCAAGGCACAACTAGGGTTTCACATACCTCTTTCTGGACTGTTGGGTCACTTAACTTTGTTGTGCAATTCATGCTGACTGCAGTTGTTGTGAAAGGTAAAAGAACCAAAAAAGAGCAACCTTAAGGAAATCTAAATTAGGGAAGAGAATTGCACAGCAGTGCAGTTCTCTCGAAGTGACTCATACAGATTGTACCATTTGAAGTGAGTGTTGTCCTTCCACCCCAATGCAACAGCTACATTTGTCCAATAACTTTTAGAAAACAGATACCTGCTCAAGTAAGGACAGCCAGTATCAGCGTGCATACGGATATCACCTTGCCTCTGCATGCATCGTTGTTTTCCCTTTGCCACATCATGCTTTGCAAGAACAGACAGAGACATTAGCCTGCTTTGCACTAAGTTTTTCTAAACTCCTCTTCCCAAGGTAGACTGATATCCCCCATTCTTCAGGGGCAGAGGATTTTGAAAGTGTCCTGCTGTCTCCAAGACTGGGAAGAACCAGAAAGCTGAAACAAAGGGGGAAGGGGGAGCAACCCAAGCTCTTTGTTCCAGTTGGCATGAAAGCATCATTCTTACAATAACTCATTTTTTCCTTCCCCCCAACAGCTGACATCTCGTGGCAACTAAGGACAGGGCTGCTATTGTCGTTAAGCAAATACTCATCCAATCTACGTAGGAAAAAGAGCTCCAGAGATGACGACATGTTCAAAATGCTCACAAGGACATCCCAGGAGGCGAATAAAGAGATGCAGCAGTGGAGGAAAGGGTTCCTGAAGTGAAACAGGGGATAGAGAAGTAGCCTTGCAGACACAGCTGCTACAGAGGTTGAAGAGTCAGCAGCAAGTTCCAGCCCAGGGGCTCAGATGCTAGGAGTCTGCCACAGCCTGCACACTGCAGCCCGAGCATCCTCTGCATGCCCCTGCTTCCGACTATGCTGCATGCTGCTGTCTGGCCTGCTGTCATGCATTTCTGCACAAGATGAGGGCAAAGAGCATTCCAGGCACTTTGAGAGCCCTTAATGCTGTCTCCCTAGCAGTAGAATAGCTTATCCCTAGCATTCAGTAATCAATGTGCGTTGAGGACAAACACTTATGAACTTTCACAAATAATTTCTTTAGAAAAAACACCAAAGCCAAGCAAACAAACAACACACCCACACAAAATGTGTTTATTATTAGAAATCTTCTCTTTTTGTACAAAGCATGAACCCTCCCCCATATAAAGCATTTCTGCATGTTCACCACTTCAGCCACACACTTAAGGGGAGGACGGAGGCTATACATCACAACATTAACATGTGGGATGAGTTCCAAACAAAGCACAACACACATTTTTCCATGAGCAGTCCTAATCCTCAAATCAGGAGCATGAATGACTGTAGTCCAGTCACAGCAACATTTGTTCAGTGTTTTGAACTACTATAGGATAAGTCTGCCTTCAGGGTCTGCCAGCCTTGGCACCCCATATGGTGCAATATGGCTGCAGCTCTTTCTTTCACAAAAGGTTGCATAGAAGTGCTTGTGCAGTTGCTGTAAATGTTGATGGTGACTTCCCTGACATGGAAGCAAAAAGCAAACAAGCTTGTCTCTCTTCTGCAGTAGCAGTGGGGGACACAGCCAGAGGTATTGCAAGGGCAAGAGCTCCACACATGGAGGTAGGAACCTGAGCATGGCACAAAGGAATTTTAGGACCTTTATGCTTTAATACAGGCATACATAAAAACTCAAAGAAATTGCAGGCTTGGTGGCTCCTTCTTTGTTTAGTTATTCCCAGGGCTTCAAGCATAAGCAACCATCTCATCCAAATCAAACAACCTGGGGACTTACATATGCACAGACATGCAAGTACCTTTTATGTATTGCTCAGCCTAAAACATCTTCACAGCAGCCACGCGTAGCTCCAGTGCAACAGCCAGGCAGCTGTTCGACCCAGCACCATCAGCGAACAACTTGCAGGTTGTTTAAGGACAGAGGGGCATGATGCTCTTGCTGTCAATGTGAGAAATGCCTTCATGTAACGAATCCCCTGCTGTTCCTTCAAACGACTTCTGTACATGCTCTGAAGAGGCCTTTGATCATGGGGGATTTTACCTTAATTTGTAATACCAGATCTGTGAAACTAACCTGCTACCAGTCATCACTGGTTGCCCAAGACAGACCACACTCCACTGAGCAAGGCTGTCCTGGCAGGGGGCAGTCTGTGTGCCTGGTGTCAGGCTCCTCCTTGGCTGCCCTTAGTGCCCTGGTCCTGAAAACTTTGCATGACTTCAGACATGTTTGCAACAGCCTGTTTATATTCATCACCATGAACATCTCAGTGCTTGCCAATGTTTTGAAACTGGTGCTGGCTAGGTTGCAAAAAAATGAGATGGATGTGAGATAAGAAGAACCATGGGAATTTAAATTTCACTCCAAGCCTCAGAATTCCATCATCTTTCAGCTGGATGCCACGATGCACAGCACGTGAAGTCTCAGGAACTTAAATAGGAGTGGTACAGTACCGCATCTTGGGAAGCCTGCTAAAGAGCTCAGCACTTGTTTGGAAACACTGCAATGCCAGACAGTTGTAGTGATACATACCTAAAATTACTTTGCCTGTAGAATGACACAGTATTGACTGCACAATGTTTATGGACATACAGTTCAACTATATAAAACCACTGCATGTATCATCTAACTAGTATTGTGGACTCACCCTTAAGCAAACCATTTGCTGCACACGTTTGTGCTCTGCCAACAATGAAGTGGGACATGCAGTGCCGCAAGACAGCACAGCCACAGAAAATTACTGTTATGATGCTGGCCCTCAGCAATGCTTTTACAAAAGCAGCAAATAAATGACCTTTTTCAATGTGATAGATTCCTTCCCAGAACATTGTGGTTTGGTTCTCTTATCAATCTGAAAACCCTACTAAAGAGTTTTGAGCTTCTCTGATTGTGAAATACCTAAGAAGCCACAGCAGACAGGCACTGTGCAGATAAACAATCTCAGTACAACAGCAGCTGCAGAAGGGCAGTAAACATACATTTTGGCCTTCTGCAGCTAAACACTGTAAGTCAAAAACAAGAAAGCATCCATGATTAGGGCAATTTATAGCCTAAAATAAACCCAAAGATTGATGAAGAGCACGAGACCAAGAGAAACTATTCCTTCCATTTCACCAGTTTTGTAATCACTTCGGAACGAGAGAGAAGAAGAATTTCAGAGATTAGGAGAAAGTCATTCTTCATTCCCCATGGGTCTGATCCAGAGCTTATTGAAGTCAATGAAATGACTCCCACTGCAGCTCCACTGGATTTTTTGATCACGCCACACCAGATGATTACTAAAATAGCTGTGCAAGGAGAACCAAGTCTGTTTCAGAAAACAAACAAACAGCATTTTCCTTTAAGGTAATTTCAGACCCCATGAGACAGCAAAAACTCAGTGAATATAACCTCTTCACTCAAGGATGAATTGTTATGAATAGCATTAATTTAAGAAAATAGCAATTGCATTTAACAATTTTTCTACCCACTTACTGTTATCATATGCAGGATGACCAGAGGTGACAATAGAAAATTGAGTTCCATTCCTTCCCTCCACCCTGATGAACTGTAAACAAAGTATTATCAAATGTGCAATTTGAGCTCATTGTTTCCGCTGACTTTTGTGTAGCTCTTTTACAACAGTGAGGAGAACCTTCTAATGTGAAAAGCTGATAGTATATGACAACGACTGGAGAATTTGTATATAGATTTGTCTTAAACTGCTTTTAATTCATCATTTACAGTTGTTTGGCTTGTGAGTCAATGATGACTCTAATTTGGAGTTTCCCCTGAAATTCTGCCTTTACAAGCAAATTTTTTTCAGGACTCTGTCCAGAAGTGGAAAATTTATGCTTCTTGGAATCGTTATCTTTTGGGTCACACTTTTTTTTTTTTTTTTTTTTTTTTTTTTTCCAATATGAATATTCTGAAACAAAGGCCCAGTCAAGAACAGTACTGGTTTCTCAGCTTCCATTGTGGTAAAAATGGAATGTTCTGCTTTAAGAAAAACAAAATCATGAAAACATAAGCAAAAGAAACCCCCAAAGCAATACCTTATGCAGTGAAGCAATTCCAGGTGATTTCACTGGGTCAAGTAGTTGCCTGCGCTGTGAAGGTCCTCTACAAACATTCCTGTTTTTAACCTTTATGAGGCTGAACTTCCTTTTTCATGTTTGTCTCAGTATACTTTGCTAACCCACCTAAAAATTTAAGGGAAGAGTCAGCAAGCAGAAAGGAATTTAAAAACTGCACTTCTTAACTTTTTACAATGCAGAGGAACAACAGAATGATAAGAGGTAGCTAGTTACGTTCACATGGGCAGTGAAGGCAATCTATGGGGCTGATGCTTCCATGGCTGCGCCCAGAGAACAGCACCACAACAGTGCTGTGCTCAGCCAGGGATTACAGTGAAGCTGTAAGCAGAATCCCAGCCTCTGCAACAGAAAGGTATGGCCTCTACAGAGCTACTGCTCTCTCATACCTATGAGCAACTTTTGATTCTCCTTCCTCAGATCTTGAATATATAGATATAGACCAAGTCCTGTGGCCAGTCACAGATATTTTCATTTAGTGGTCAGGAAAGTTGACTATCCCTTGACTAAGGAGCTGGCATGTTTGTATTCCTTTACAAAGCCACTGCCAATTTAAAATGGTCTAAAGGACCTTGTAGGGTGTCCTTGTCACAGCAGGTCACCACTAAGCCACCAGGGCATTATCTCTTGTTACTATACACCTGCTGTAAAAATCAGATTACTGCAATGAGGTTTTGTCTCACTTCCCATCTCTTCCTCTAACATTAAATTGGCTATCCTCCAATTGCTTCATTTTCACTCTGCTGTACTTAAGCCAAAATTTAGCCTTTGGTGTTTCCACCATGTTTCCCATCTCTGATGGTACCTACAGATGAATATAAATCAGCTTTTCCAATTCTGTACCAAAATGAGAAGGATATGATATTCTCAAGGTATGATACAGAAGCAATTTATTAATTTAGAACATTTTGATGATTTTTTTTTTTTTTTTTTTGAGACTAAACATTTGTCTTTCAACAGCTCAAATATTCAGATCCTCTTCCAGATAGGTCCAACCTTACCACAGAGGTATCACTACAAGTTCAATTTTGATGTACTAACAGATACATTAATTCCTTTATAAAAAACTGCTCATAATTATGAAACATAAATCATGCCCCATGTCTCTCCTCAAAACAGGCCTCAAAAATAGTGATGTTTATGGAAGGAGATCATTTAATAAGGCCTATGTCACTAAGGCATCCTTCAGCAATTACAAAAAGAAAACAAACAAAAGTAATCTCTTCAGAAATCTTCTGTTAAGATTCTCTCAAATAGTGTAGCTAGGGACAGTAAGCTGGGCTTTTAAGAACCCCTAAGGAAAACAAGGAAACCAGAACCATTTTGAGTCAGAACCCTACTTGTTATTAATTCCTGGCTGTGCCTATGCCTTCCCATTTTATAGTGTGTTGTATATATATGGCGCTGAAGCAAACAGAACATCCTATTTTTACTCGGTGGTATCAAGTCTGGTAATCATTCTGCTGAATCAGGGCATTACTGTTCAACTCTGCATTTGATAGTAGACTGGCTTACATAGTCATTTTCAAACTGGGGCAGGAACCACAAATGATTAGTGCCAAAGCAGCCATTATCCAGGAATGATAGCTCTTTTGAGATTGCAAGCCCGTTTCAGTTATTTCTCAGGATTTGTGGAAGATTTTTTAACAGTTAAAATAAAAAGTCAAAATAATGGTACATTTCTGTATTCCATGTGTCTGTTTTTTGTCAGTATATTTGCACACTTTTAATTTCCCAGGACATACTTATTTGGAGAGACAGCAGACACTTGAGAAGGCTGAACTGAAACACAAACTGATCAACATATTAAAGCAGCAGAAACTGCAGATGAGCCAAATTTGTACTGAAACAAGGAGCTGAGAGAGAAATAAAAAGGCAAAAATGCTAAAATTGCAGTGATATAACCAATTTATTTGATATATTTTGTGTTATTTTCATTTAATCTCTTTAATTATTTTTTTTTGCAAAAGCACTTATACTTCTTGGGTAATGGGGCAGAAGAGGGGAAAACCGAGCCTCCTGGGTAGAAATAGGTTTGTTGAAGGATCCCTCTCTGTACAGGAAACACACGAAGCTGCTAAACTGTCCTCTTGGGAAGACACAGCACTCCCAAAGCAGGTGATCAGGGTACTTCTGCTACTACAGCTTTTCAGTATTAGTTGCAATATTATTGCCTCTTTACTGGGCTTCCACACTGTCCTGATCTGATCTGCCCTGCTATGACGCTTTTTGATGTTTAAAAAGCAATTTCTAAATCGGAAACATAATGAAGAGGGACGTGCCATCAGTCTCCATGGCCTATTTGAACTTCGTACTAGTCTGAACAACACTCACTTGCCAGTAGGATTCCAAGAGAGTATGGAGGCTGCTTTATTTTTAAATTTGCTTGGGAATATACTTCTCAGCTGCTACACAGGAAACGGCCCATCCATTAAAATTACTTTCTTGAGACCAGATCTGAGGTATTTCATGAAGTCTAACGTTAATTATGTGAGATCAGGAAAGTATCTGTGTTTCTTTGAGATCCCACAGATGGGCAAATGAAGGACAAACAAAATAAGTGCTGCAAAAGACAAACATAAACATGCCTGCAAACACAATTGTTCACTCTGCCTTGAATTACAAAACAGCATTTTTCACATGGCTAGAGTCTTAGGTCATAACAAGTGTCAGTGGAGAAGAATTCAGAGAGGCAAAGATGCAATATGCTAGCAATACGTCTGGTAGGACCTGGCTTTGGAAGTAACTTTTCTCAGAGAAAAGGCTTTAATAATAAGCAAGTGTATCAGATTTCTGCAAACACACTGTTAAGGTCGGCAGAGCAGCTGGCAGCAAGGCGAGTTCTGTGACCTGCTCCTGAACCCTTCAAACTCATTTCCTGTCAAACATCAGACCCAAGAGGACAAGCAAAAAGCTGTTAAGCTCTTTTCTAGAAGAGTCTGAGATTAGAATTCCAGTAATGGCTCAAATTCCTTTCCAGTTGTCCTGAACTGGCCACTTCCAGCGCTGAGGATTGCTATGCCGTATGGCAGCGCTGTCCTCCTCTGGGGGAAGGAGGAGGGAGCGGGGGTGGAAGGGAGGAGTGAGGCCATGGAAAATAGGATCCAGCTTTTCAGACAGCAAACAGGAGAGTCAGATGTGCTATTCATTTAAATAAATTAGAGCTACTTCTGGTGGACCACAACAGCTGGGGAGAATTGCTTAGCTTGTCCATGAGAGCAAAGGTAAGCCCGGATGCAACTTGCCTCTGCAGTCCCCTCTGCACATCAGGAGGGCCAAACAGAGGCTGGTCCCCTCAGAAAGACAGGGGGCAGGAGCTGGTGCATGCAGCCACAGCCAGCTACTCTTTCCCAGCAAGACAGAAGAAGAAAGAAAGCGTCACCTTGCCCATTTCAGATCCACAGGAAAAGAGCTGCTCTTTTTCACATCAGCAATTGTGAAAGCTCTTAGAGTGGGCAGATCAGGAAGGATGTTAGGAGCTGGGCTTTATTCTAAAGTGAAGCACCCAACAGCTGATATTTCTTCCAGTATATGAAACATAACTGCATGAATTTTGTGGAAACAACTCATAAGATTCCAGGTAATAACATCTCAGATTTTCCCTAGCTTCTGTCCCAAACTGGATGCACCAGTTCAGAACACTTAAAAATAAATAAATAAAAAGCCTAGCAAGAGATCTGTTTGCTTCTTCACAGAAGCCTTCCAGTTTTCCTGCACCAGCCACAGAGTTTAAGTTCACAAGGGAATACAGCATCAGACCAAATTTCTCAAACCCCTCTTTGGTTTATTTGGCAAGATCATTCTTGAGCTTAAATTGTGAAACATATCTATGGACAGAAAGGTATAGTACAATGCCAGAAGATGTCCTTCATTTCATTTCAGGAAATCACAAGTATTTCCCACCCTTCCCCCCCCCCCCCCCTTTCCTCGCAATTTCAATTCTGCCATCATCAACCTTCCTGTTAGCAGAAACTACCATCTACGACAAGAAAAACAAAATTCTGATGAAATTCTGATGAAATTTAGTTTTTCTGCCTTTCAAAGTTAAGAGGCACTAGGGATCTGAAAACAAATTTGATAACCATTAATTTATTGTATCTTAGTAGCTATCTTGAATTTCATCTTTGTTTCTGATTATACTCTTCTAAGCATAACAATATATCTAAATATATAGCAGACATTGTATTAAGATGTAAATCTAATAATAAAGAAAAATGTTAAGGAAAACAAGAGAAGTAAACTTGCAGCAATTAATCAAAACATTTGCTTTCAATGTGGATGAAAATGCGAATAAATCATCATGGACAGATGCTTGTAATTTTTTGTTTCTCTTTATTATTCTATTATTGCCCAGAGGCTTATATTCATCTTTGGAAATAAGCCAACTTCCAATAAAAAGCACTTCTGCAGCAGGTGTATAAACTGAACAAATTCTACCATCAACAAAAAGCTAATATTTGGCAGGATTTTTGGATTTTGGGTCTGTTTCCTCTAGCCAGTTCATTAATACGAAGTTTAACTGCCTTCCTTCTCTAACCCAGAAACTGCAAACAAACTCTCCCCTTTCCCCCCAAATCACACAGCTCCTAATCACTGGTTTGTGTCCCAGACTCCACCGCTGCACACAAATCACAATGGCCACCACATGATCTTTCATGTCAAAAAAGCTGAAGAATGCTGCAGTGGGATTAGATGCATTTTCCAGATTTACTGCTGGAAATCCTTGGAAGCCTAAAAACGAACAAACTAACATTTTAGTTCAATTTAGTGACTCTTCAAACTGGCCAGTACAGCTGCTGGCTGAGCAATGACTGACTTGCGGCCAGCACATAAAAATGCAGGGTTAAACAAAGAACAAATAAATAAGGAAAATGCCACCCTCTGAGTACAAGGCTTGGGCTCCTCTAGACAAACCACGGTGTAACAAAAAGATCAGCTTCCTCATCAAGGGCACAGTCTGACTGTGCTTTCTGCTCACTGTGACTTGGGCCTGTTACTGCAGAAAGGCTACAAGGCATGTGCCAGAACATTCTTGGGTGTTAAAAGATATATGGAAAAACAAGATTGCTTTGCTCCATAAACTTCCTTTCCTGGAAGTAAATGGTCAGTTTCATGATTCAAAATGATTCATGACATACATATTAATGCAGTCTGATAAACTATTATGATCATTAACAGTGAACTTCAAGAAGCTCTAATTGGACATCTCTCCCTCATCACAGCATTTATCACAGGGCTTACAACTTGTGCCTTTTCTTTACAAGCATTTGGGTCTGAACTCAAACTTCACAGTTCCTTCCCCTCGAAGCCCTGGATGCGTTCAGGAGAATTCCAGAAATTTGAAAAAGTTTGGATCCAACTGATGCACATTTCTGACATTCTCTACAGCGGACTTGAAAGGAATCAGAGTATAGACGATTGCAATCTCTCTTAAACAGAGAAAATATTTATAAGTAGAAGTTTTCATCTATCAAGATAGTTTGCAGAAATGTAAAGGACAGAGATTTATAATTAAATACTTTGAATATACCAAGAACTATGCTCTCAAGATACTAATCAAATTGTATCAAGAGGCCCAGGATTCAAAACAAAAACAAGTTTTTCTTTCACCTATATAAATCATTTTGTAGTAACCAAATCAAAAACTACTATGACAGTGCCAGGTCTTGCTGACCTCAGTTCAGAACAGCAGTAAATATATGTCCAGCATAATTAAGTTCCATTTGAGTTAACAAGCGAAAAACATACTTGCTGCTGCTTTCAACAAGAATATTTGCATTTCTATCTATTCTCACAACTGTGGCTCTGTGAAAAGCTAAATACAATTCCAAATTCATTATCAAGCTATAAATAAAAACAGAGCAGAAGAACGTTCACTTCCCTCTGCTGATATGGTCACGGCATTTTTGTTTGATAACCTATGTGATGCTGTCTGAGGTTTACCCTTGAGAAAAGATACTGGAATAACACTAAAAGTAAGCTTTGCACTAGAGCTGCATTTCAGGTTGCAGTACTGAATGTTTTAGAAAATCACCACATGGTTAGAAATCACTCAGGACCTTCTGAAATGAAATTTGCAGACAATTAATCCGAGTTCCTGTCCTAAAAATTAAAGGGCATTTCTGCATTTTATATAAGAAAACGTATGTTTCATTAATTATGCAGCAGAGTCCAGCATTCCCCTAGTTAGGAAACAGGACAATAGCAACTAACACGCTGTCGAAACCCATAGACTATCAGCCCCCATGCTCCCCCAACACATACACCGCCTTTTGTAGCATTTTGTGGAATAAAAGTCTATCAATAGACATTCATTAGAGTTTTCCCAGAAGATTTATCACTTTCTAGTATTAAGGAAACCTTCAGCCATTCAACATATCTACACTACAGAATGAGTATCATTATCTCCTCTCCATGAATAAGTGGAAAAATAGAGCTCTTAAGCTACCTATTGTTTCCCTCAGGATGCCTCCATGCTTCTCAATGTTGCTCGAGATTCTCATGTTCTAATTTACAAGAGGATTGAGCACACATGATTTTAAATTGTTCTTCTCGAAAATGCCCTGCCACATGAGGTAAACTTCTTTAGAAACTCACATACGCTGTGTAAAGCTGGTACCTACTTAGGAGAGCAGTCTTTCTCAGGCTTACAGCACCTACACAAGTGAGCTCCAAGCAAATATCGCAGGTGAAAGCAGGAGCACAAATGGCTCAGGAGATCAGGATGGAAATGTACACTAATCAAAAGCAAAAAAAGATACTTCCTGAAGACTTCTTACAGCTTCCTCTCTGATGCCTACTTAGTCCTGCATCAATGTGTTTAATTTGACAACTTTTTCTCCACTTCTTAGTAGCCTTCAAAGTCAGTGACACTTGATGAGGCATATCCAGACATGTTAGGTTTGAGGGCAAGCACTGGAGTATTATATAGGGAAAAACTCCTTCACTTCCCAGATGACTCTGGAATAATTTTCTAGAATAAGAATAGTTCTAAAGAAAGATGGTACATCTTAAGGTTTTGCTTATTATCCCCTCCTACCATAGGAAAGATCCATACAAAAACAAATAAAAAACCAATGTCTGGGTAACTGAACTGTAAAGGGTGCCTCACTGTCAAAAGTAGAAAGGAAGTGAAGTATGGCTGTTCTACTGTCCTTTCTGCTTCTGGGCAAGGTAGATGTCAGCTTCCTCAGAGAGGAAGCTGGGCTGCTGGTAGAGGCTGTGAACTACGACCATGTCAGTCATGAATGCTAAGAGATTCAGTCTGGGTAATCACTGAAGAAAGAGAAAGTTTCATCTACTCACATATCCCAGCAGGCAACGTTGTTCACTAAATGAGGTTACTGAAAAAGGCAAAAAGAGGACAAAGTCATTGGCTTTTACAACGTCTTAACCATTTTCACATTGAAGAATTTATAATAATAGTTCCTGAACAAATTGAAAACAAGAAATAGAATTAGGTGCAGATGGTTTGCTCCCAAATAAACTACATTGTGAAAGATTTCACAAGGCACTGCTGAAGAATAAATATCCATATCCGATATAATAATATATTTAATCTTTGGATATGGGGGATGGAGTAAGTTCTTAAGGGAGAAAAATCATCTAGACTAGGTTAGATCAGCATAATTTGTAATAGTAGAACTAAATTCAATTTATTACCAAAGGCTAATGAAACATGATTTCAGGTATGTCCCAAACCACGTGAATGTGGCGAAGTCCTTTGAAATCAAACTATGTTGTTGTTCTTGCTCCCTCCATCCCCATCCCCTGCCCCAAATTTGACATGTATTCTAAAATGGCATTGACATTTTGGAATCCAATCTTACAGCTACTTTAAAATCTGGCATAAAAACAAATAGCTGTCATCTGGGAAGATATATGGGAAGCTTAAGCAAATAAAATGGGAATTATTTTGAGTCCTCATAAGAACTATTTTTTAAATTATTTTTTTTAAGAATTATGAAGTGAGAAATTATGATTACTTGTTTTAATCAAAGAGCATGCAGTGAAGATCATTTGCTAGTATGTAAGTTATATTGAGATTGAATATTTTGATGAAGTTTCTGAAAGACAGTCTAAAAATGTCAGAAGTCTAACACTAACACTATATTACTAACACTGTATTACTTAACTGTGCTTTTATGGATTTAACAAAGGAAACACCAAAAACTCCAGTATTTCTTCTAATGCAAATATAACAATCTCTCAACTTATTTATTTATTTATTTATTTATTTAAGTTTTCAGCATATGAGAAAGTATATGATATTTTTCTGGAGACAGGGAGGAAGAGAACAATGATCTCACAGATGTTAATGACAGAATCACAGAATCACCTAGGTTGGAAGAGACCTCCAAGATCACTGAGTCCAACCTCTGACCTAACACTAACAAGTCCTCCACTAAACCAGATCCCTAAGCTCTACATCTAAACGTCTTTTAAAGACCTCCAGGGACGGTGACTCAACCACTTACCTGGGCAGCCCATTCCAGTGACTAACAACCCTTTCAGTAAAGAAGTTCTTCCTAAGATCCAACCTAAACCTCCCCTGGCACAACTTTAGCCCATTCCCCCTCGTCCTGTCACCAGGCACGTGGGAGAACAGACCAACCCCCACCTCGCTACAGCCTCCTTTAAGGTACCTGCAGAGTGCGATAAGGTCGCCCCTGAGCCTCCTCTTCTCCAGGCTAAATAGTCCCAGCTCCCTGAGCCGCTCCTCATAAGACTTGTTCTCCGGACCCTTCACCAGCTTCGCAGCCCTTCTCTGGACTGGCTCAAGCACCTCCATGTCCTTCTGGTAGTGAGGGGCCCAAAACTGAACACAGTACTCGAGGTGTAGCCTCACCAGAGCCGAGTACAGGAGGACAATCACCTCCCTGGACCTGCTGGCCATGCTGTTTCTGATACAAGCCAGGATGCTGTTGGCCTTCTTGGCCACCTGAGCACACTGCTGGCTCATATTCAGCCGACTGTCAACCAATACTCCCAGGTCCTTCTCTGACAGGCAGCTTTCTCACCACTCATCTCCCAGCTGGTAGTGCTGCTTGGGGTTGTTGTGAAACTCAGTGTTTTAACACACTTATAGAACCAATTCAGGCGTTAACTAGTAGAGCTCATATCCACTAGGAAGATCTTTTTTGCTCTGTATGTCAGCAAAGGGAGCACAGGTAGGGAAAAACAAAGAGAACAAACCTAAAAAAAAAACCCCAAGTTGCTTATACCTGGTGTATTCTTGCTCCTGTATCACCCTTCATAGCCATTACAGCAACTGACATAACTCTACGTCTTACAGAATTTATAATGAACAAAGCTTTTTACCCTGTGTAAGAACGAGCTGCTTTGTGCACAAAAATTGCAAAATTCTTTCCCACGAACAGAGCCTCATATCCTTCAGAAGAAATGGTCTTAACTGTATCAAAGCCAGAGTTAAAAGGATGAACTGCTACTGTTTCTACAGTCTAAATAATGGCTATTCAAAAGGAAAAAATGTAAAATAAATAAATGCTTCCGACACGGAAAGCCCAGCTGCCAAAGACAGAAGTATTTCTGTGGTGTCCTTACATAGCAATTTTATGTCTGTGACACATTGTAAGGATAGACTAGAAGACTTAAGCAGGACTCTAGGACTGATCAATACAAATCCAAGACCAATACAAAGCAGTGCGTGAATCTAAACCATATGAAATGTTTCCATCTAAAGGGTCTGAGACAGAGAGATATTGGCAAACCTGAGTTTTAAAGTATTACCTATATTACTCCCACAGTAAAAATGTTGCTGGCAAACCACGCTGACAACCAAGCTAGAACAGGACGTATGTCGCATTACGAAGACTGTCAAATTTATGTAAACACTAACTAGCTTTTTGAAATATTTGCAATACTAAATTTCTTCACCATAAAATGGTCTAAGTTACATCACATGGCTTCACTAGAGTTTGACTTGAACCAGAATACCAGATCTTAAATTCTCTATGTTTTAAAGAATTTATTGGATTCAAACTGTTTAGCTAGTCTGTAACTCCCAGATGGATACATCAAGTTCAGCCCTGCACTGGATCCTGGACATGAGGATGTTTCTGAGTTGCATTAGTTATCCAGGTGAATACCTCACAGCATGAGACTTGAGGAGAGCAAACATACACCTGCTTAAGTTTCTCTCCTTTTTCTATTAAAAGAGCTGTCCATCTTAATATGGCTGTCAGTGATACTAAACATTTTAACAGGCTATGGCCAGATTTGGAGAAGGATGGTAGTTCAGAAGAAAAAGCTATTAGAATTACTGCTTTATAGCAGAAGCACTCTCAGAAACATGTACTTTCACTACTATATCAGCATACTACACTGGGAACAAAACAGCAGGTAGAAAAAGGCTTTCTAACCTGGTGGAAGAAAGCATAGTAACCACTAGAAGTTAGAAGCAAGGCAAGTCTGAATTTAGGAAAACAGCATGCACCCTTTTATTTCTCTACACCCAAGGAAAGTTGTCACAATCACAAAAGGACTGAGGTGGGAAGGCAGATCACGAAAGTTGGAGATTGTGAAGTCCAAATCCCGCTCCTCAAAGGGGCAGTTGGTGATCATACTGGGTGGTGAATTTGATATACCTCATTCCATCAAACATCGATCTGACATCTTTTAGGAATATGTTTTACTTATAAATAGTTCTAGAGAAAACTGGGAAAAAAAAAAATCTGTAGGCTGCATTGTAAGTAATGCATCTATTTGACTTTACAAGTCTATTTTGAGCTATGTCTTTTTAAATAACGGCTTAAAATAGTAAACAAAACCCACCTAAGCAAGATCTCAGGGTCACTCCTTTGGCTGTGCACTGAAGATGCAGAAGATTTCAACATAAAAGCTTTGTGCATATATTACAGACAACCAGAACACTTTGCATATGATATACAAACCAGTTTCTATAGTTGCTGCATTACTGCAGAGCTACATCAAACTGGCTGAATCTGCAGGAAAATAATTCCTGCGTGATATATTAGTCTTGATTACTACTTGCAACAAACACTATCTCATCATTTCTGTTGTGAAATCATAAATCCATACAATTAGAAACAATTTATGTTATCACTTGCAAACCCAACCAAAGTTTTCCTTCATTCCGTTGTTATTAACATGTATTATTTTTGTTCCTTTTCCAAAACACAGTATTTTTTAAATTATGATGGTAGATCCAGAGAGGACATGATTCCAAAGTATGCTACTAAAAGGAAAGCAACTTTAATAATAATAGCAAATATTGCTTTTTTTTTTTTTTTTTTTTTTTTTTAACCGAAGCTCAAATTCAATTTAACAGATACAATAACCTTCCTGAAGTATAAAATCTCTGCTTAGTTGAACTCAAGGTGAGCTTTGCCAAAGAGTTAAGCAGACTATGATTTCTCCCCAAAAATAAGCAATCAGGAACAAGAGAAAAAAAAAAAAAAAAAAAAAAAAAGCAAACCAACTAAAAATAGGCCTTTTCCTGGTCCCATAGATAGGACATCTGTTTAGTTGCACATTTTCCTGGATTTTGCTACCTATGACAACAAAGTAACAGACCTGTCAAACAGCGTGCCAAGAAAATGGAGAACTCCAAATACTTTAATTGTTGACAATACTATTCAGGAAGTTAAGTATAAGCCAAACTAAGTACTGTAATATCCAGTATATGCTGTTTATGTTCATGTAATCACTGAGAAATGCTCTGGTTGGCTACAATATTGCCCACGAGAAAAGCTAACAATCCCTCCTGAGAGACAGCTACATCCAGAAGTATTGCTGTAATGCAAAGAAAAATCCTTCTTGTTTAAGATAGTAGGCTTATCTGAAGCTATTGCTACAATCATTAAAATACAGTAGTTGAGGGATCTTTAAAAAGGGGTTTAAGATGATGGACTTATCCCACTACACAGAGGAAGAGGGCTAACTTCAGGTTTCATCTTACTGCTTGTCTCCCCAAACAGCCAGCTGTTAAGGGGTATGTGCATATATGAAAGTCACCTACACAATTCACCTGCAACCTCTAGGGAATTTCTTTATACCAAGTCATGTCATACTTTCTACTATTTACTTTCTTAGCTATTGTCTCAATTGGTACATCATACATGCCAGTGACACATATAATGCAAAGCATGCAAGTATACTACTTCCAGAACCAACACAGAGAGGAACATCTTATCCCTTTCTCTGAACACAGGAGATTCCTTGTTCGCAGTGGTAACAATTAAAAGAAAAAAATGTTTTCCAAGGAGGCAGAAGCATGAACATTTTCAGAGAAGACATGGCTAACAACAGGAAGAAGCTGAATACCTATCAATGCTTGCTAATACACTGTACTGCAAAATGAATCAGTAATCTTTGGTTGGGAGGAGGAAACATTCGCATCTGTGAACAGTCACTCTGACTTCACTGCACCTTCCTCCAGCAATTGTTTACACATGCTTTTTAAGCAAATTACAACATCAAAATATTCTGTCACGTTAACACAATGTCCAAATTTTCTTTTATCCTGCATACTTTCAACACATTCAGCATATGTGCAGATTTGGTGTTTTATTTTTGACATAGTTGACATAATTAGATTCAGAGGTATTTCTGATCTATACAAAATACTTTGGGGAGCTGGGACCAGTTACAGAAAAATTCTATTGTAATGTGAAAATTAGATGCTGAAAGTGACCTAGCAGTACTTATTTTCTCCCATTTGTGTGATTTTTATTTGTTTATTCTGCAGTGCTTCTTTTGCACAGAGGTATAACTGTAACTAAAACCTGTAACGATGTAGTTAACAACAGCTGCAGCCACTTTTTGGCTTGCTTCTGTTTCTATAGCATAGATCAGTTTTTGCTAGGACTTTGCAAAGCTCTCGTTAATTATCACTTAAAGGAAGGTAAAACTATTTTGAATTTACCTCAAAGTTGACACAGACACAGCCTAAGCAGGATGCAGAATCCACGTGTCATTAATAACTCTGCATAAAATGTACTGGTAGTGGTGCAACATGTCTTAAACGCTACCTGCCAAGTTATACAGCTAGTCTTAGAACAGCTATTTGAATAAGTAGGTAGAAACTTCCTTTCTCAGGGCTGAGTTCATTACCTGGATCATGGCATTTGAGTCTCACATCATGAATTGTTTCTTTAAAACTCTCTACAAAGCAAGCGGGAGGTGACATGCCGAACAGCACATACACATGCACACACACACACACACACACACACAAAAAAAAAACACTGGAGAGTTCCTTCATTTCAGGTAGTAGGTCCTCTGACACAAAAAACATCTCAGAATATCTTCCCAACATGGCTTGCAGACAAATCATCCAGAACAGAACATAACCTCAAGCAAACCAACACCATGTTTCTGAAATACCACATTAACAGATCGCTACATGCCAAACCATTACCGTTCAAAAGCCCTTCCCGTTTTAGCAGTTTCTAGAGGACAGTACTTCTAGGAATTACATCATCATATCAAATCTTCCAACACTGCCCTGCAAAGTCTGTACGGCCCCAGTTTAACTTTGGAAACCCCCATGGGTAAAATGACAATTAGAACATGGGGTTACATGCCACACACACCAGCTCCCACCTGCTTTTCAGTCAAGGTTCAAAGGAGTTCTGCTGCATGTGAGACAGACTCACCCAGCAACATACCAAGGCCTGCTCCTTTCAGGGTCTATCACCTTTCTGATGCCGAGACAGGAACAAATGCAGAGTCACAGACATGGCCACCACTGCTGTCCCTTCTTTGTCTAGAGCAGCCCTGCCCCAGCTAAGGGCACAGGTACCACTCATCAGGGTGTGCTGCCCCAGCTGGACTGTACACGAAGCACATCTGGGCTGGGCACAGGCCCACTTGTTTCTGAGAAGGCTTCAGAACGAGTAGGGGTAAACTCCACTGGGCATGAGGAGCGTGTTTCAGAATGCATTAGGTGGGTTTCTCTTTCACCGTGTTTGTTCAGTCCAAGGCTTCTAACAACCTTTGTGGAGGCTAGCAGTCCCCCTGCACTGTCACCACGCACAACCAGCAGCCAGTCCCTGCCCTCAGCTGGCCAGAGACATTTACAGTTGCAGACGCTTTCATGTTGGTTAACCATTTCCAACACTTACGCAGTTGTATTGTGTTGCATATTAACAGTTGTTCTAGGCCACCATCCCAGGGCAACTCCTCTGGTGCACAAGCTGTCATTTCATCCATTCAGAATGTATTTCTGGCAAGGGTTTTAATAATCTGTTGTCCTCATGACAATCCTCTTTTCCCTTGCACAGAAACAAAGTATTAATTCAAGTAACATCTACTAAAATGTTAAAATTAACATAAATCACATGTTTTTCCATCACTGTTTGTCCTCCAGTCTTTTCCTTCAAAAGGAAGGTTTTCCATGCTCCTGCAGCACAATTCAAACAAGCAAATCAAACCTAGCTAAAAATACTGCAATTTCTGTCTACACCGGGCTTGAGATTTTTAATCTTTCACTCTTCTAAGTTCTCTGCTAGCCTGTGCAAAACCAAGCAACATGAGAGCCTTTTCTAAATTTTCTATGTAAAAAACAATTTTCTATTTTCTCCTTTTACCTAGCTGCTGTCCTGCCAGCTCTAAATCGCCTTGCTCCACTGTCCCTCTCCTCATTTAACACTACCTGGTGTAACAAGGCAAGAGCTAACAGTTTTAGGATCTACTTTATGCATTTTTATTATGCATGTGTTATATTTATATATTCCCTCTCACAAAGGCCTACAATTTTTATTTAGAAATTCAGCATTCCAAATTTAAGAAAAAAATTATACTATGTTGACTTTTTTTTTTTTTTTTTTTTTTTTTTTTTTT